>SSNS01001510.1:0-12849 GCA_006937985.1 Aphyosemion australe | reverse complement strand
GTATAAGAGACAGGTGTTGGGCTGTAAGCACAACCCCCACCTGTGGACGTCGGGCCCTCATACCACCCTCATGGAGTCTGTTTCTGACCGTTTGAGCAGACACATGCACATTTGTGGCCCACTGGAGGTCATGTTGCAGGGCTCTGGCAGTGCTCCTCCTGTTCCTCCTTGCACAAAGGCAGAGGTAGTGGTCCTGCTGGGTTGTTGCCCTCCTACGGCCTCCTCCGCATCTCCTGATGTACTGGCCTATCTCCTTGTAGCGCCTCCATGCTCTGGACACTACGCTGACAGACACAGCAAAGCTTCTTGCCACAGCTCGCATTGATGTGCCATCCTGGATGAGCTGCACTACCTGAGCCACTTGTGTGGGTTGTAGACTCCGTCTCATGCTACCACTAGAGTGAAAGCACCACCAGCATTCAAAAGTGACCAAAACATCAGCCAGAAAGCAGAGGATCTGAGAAGTGGTCTGTGGTCACCATCTGCAAAACCACTTCCTTATTAGGGATGTCCTGCTAATTGCCTATAATTTCCACCTGCTGTCTATTCCATTTGCACAACAGCAGGTGAAAATGATTGTCGGTAAGTGTTGCTTCCTAAGTGGACAGTTTGATTTCACAGAAGTGTGATTGACTTGGAGTTACATTGTGTTGTTGAAGTGTTCCCTTTATTTTTTTTGAGCAGTGTAGATTAACTCAGTTCCACTATTTTTTAAAAAATAAATTTCAGTGTATAAAATGGATAGTTTTTATTTTTCAGTCACTCATCTTAGCGGTAGGATTTACAAGAAGAGCAAATTAAGTTTGAGTGAAAATGTACATTCTTTTGCATTCTGAGCAACTGACTCAGTGACTCAAAAAACCTGAATCATATTGGTGAGTGATTCTTTCAAACTTGACTCAGTAAAAATAATCGAGTTTACCATCACTACGCGAGACAGCGTGTTAGTGGTTACAGACCAGGGGAGGCGACCTGGATGGGGAGGAACGGGGCAGGGTTATTATCGTAAACGAAAACTAACGAATTAACAAAAACTAGAATTAAAAAAAAAATTTGTTAACTGAAATAGAAATAAAAACGAATTTAAAATAAAAAACTGAAACTAACTGAAACTGTAATGAGCGTTAACAAAACTAACTAAAACTAACTGAATTTATAGAGAAAATTAGCTTAGTTTTCGTGCTTATGTTTTATTCTAATTTCCGGTAGTAGTTTTTTTTGTGTGCACGTGCCACAACAGACGGCTCGTCAGTCAACATCAAGCGTCATGTCCGCAAGAGCTGGGAGGAAGTGACAGGCAGTGTTGTACATGAATGTGTTCATTAAACGATCGTTTGTGAACTGAACTCGCTTGTGTTTTGCCTGACGAACGTTAAAGTGAGCGCGCTCATTCTGGCGTATGTGAACAGGTTTATGAACAGCGTTCCCTCGTAGTTCGTGAGCTCCAAATCTCCACGGAGCTAAAGTACCGGTAGCTAAAACCCAGCCAAGACCTTCTCGCTAAAACAAAACAGCCTGTGAATCATAGACTTTATAAAAAAGTAGACCCTGAAATTGTGGCCGCCTTAGGGAATAGCGGTCGGTGTGGCGTCTACTCTTCAATTTCTATGCTGTGGAGGCCGGACCTCTTGGTGCGTTCAATTTACCTCGGAGAACATACAACCGCACATAACATCGATTTTAGATGCACCCTTACAAGTTTATCTTGTAAAATAAACACGTTTCCACCACAGCTACTGTTGTTATTATAAGAAGCTGCTATGTTGAACCTCAAAGTTGGATTCAAAAACATTCTCTGACTTAGGGGGGTGTTCCAGTTCATTATTTCTACTCGGAAGTTAGAATTTCCGAGATTTTTTTGTTACTCTGCCATATCTTTGATACTTACCTGGAATGTTTGGTAGCTCACCTGTTCTAACTCAATACATTTTTGAAAAACTGTGATGATTTTCTGGGATTTTGTTATACACAACAATTATCTATGCTTTTATTCATTCTTGTCCCTGATATGTAACTAATATTACAAAAAAGACTAAAACTATAACTGAAACTAATAAAAACTAAACTGAAACTAAGCATTTTCAAAAAACAAAAACTAAAAAACAAGTTGTAAAAACGTATTAAAACTAAATAGAATTTAAAAATTTACGTAAAAACTAAAAAAAAAATGCATACCTATTAAAACCTTGGAACGGGGCATGATGACTCAGCCACTTCCTATCCAGCCTTTTGCAATAGCTTAAGCAGAGGTGAAGAGAAGAAGCAGCTTAAACAGGAAAATGTATGAATGAACCCAAAATCTGCTTTTTGGGTGTTTTTCATGAGAAAATAATTAAACATGGTCAAAAGTTCCAAAAGGTGGCTTTTGCATGAACTAAATTTTAACATGCTTTCAAAGAAGGAAGGAAAAAACTAACACAAAGATTTCACAACCCGCTTTTGTGGTTTGTGTTGTTGAGGGGAAATGTTCTTCAACGCCATTTTGTTTGGTTAACTTATCGTATCTAACAGTTATGCTGAGGCTAAAGATGATCTTTTCTCAGAGAACTGGTTGGTGGTTTTGTTTCTTTCAGGTGATTCTTTTTGAGGGCTTCCTTCATGGTACGTTGTGCTTCTGTGTTTAGTTAAAGAATGATTCATTTATCTAACAATAATAGCATTTATGGGTTTTTTTCTTGTAAAAATACAAAATGACCATATAATAACAGGCTAACTAAATAAGATAACACATATGTTTCAGTGGATGATAAACTTGGTAAATGCTCCTAAACACTGTAGCATTTTGAACTAAAAAAACAGTAACATTGAGTTAAAAAGAAGTCTCGGGTTTCTGTGACTTCCTTGTTTCATCTGTTGAGCGCAAGCCTAATTTTACTATGTAAAATGTCTAAATATATATTTCATTCTAGTAACTCGGGTATTTTTACAGGAAACCTGTAAACTATTGGCTTAAGTAGCTGAGGGGATTTTTAGGTTTTGAATGCATGTAGTGACGGAACAGAATGTCTTCACTGATTATTATACTCTCACTATATTTATAGAACAGTACATGTAAACAAACCAAAAGAATACACATTAGTTCAGTTTAAGCAGCATCACACGAGCTTCTAGTAACTTTATGAGTGTATTTTAAAGAGCAAGATCACTAAGAAACCGTTTTTTTAGTTATTTTTAAATACAATTGGTCACTTAGGCGTTGGCTAAGTTCCCACTGCACAATGCTCAAGTCTGATTTTTTTTGAGTAAATCAGATTTTTTTTGTGTGGCTGTTCACATTATAACTGAAATGCGATGTCAAACACTCTCCAGTGTGAACACTTCACGGCCCCAAAGCGACCCGCATGCGCAGAAGACAAGAAGTCACAGTCACAACCAGGAGAGGTGGAGTTGTTCACTGACAGTTCAGCCATAATTTCAGGATCACACCTGTCAAGTCTCCCGTTTTGGGCTGGAAACTGTTTTAAAAAATATAAACTATTGTACTCCTTATTCCCACCGTCTTCCCAAATTAGTATTCACTGAAAATGTTCCGATATAAAGTTCATTTACGGAGATTTGTTTGTGCTCGCAGCTATAGAAAAAGTTTCTCACTTGCGTGATCCAGCCTTCCTGCTATTTTTCACAGGTACAAAATATTGTGGCGTAGCAGAGCCGAGCAGGCTGCTTGGAGGACAGTTGTGCACCGCAAAGGCTTATGGGTAGTGCTTTTTGTCTGCTTTGTTGTAAAAGTTCTCTGGTTTCACTTTATAAATTACTGTTCCACCGCATGCATGTTCTTTAGTTATCCTTTAGTTATGTTGTGGCAGTGTTCAGTGGTATTTGTTTATGCACCATGATAGAAATGGAGGTGCACAGGAATGACCTGCCTGATGGTTGCCTTGAATGTTTGTCTCTGCCAGTTTATTTGCATGAGCTGTTAATAAACTGCCCCCTTGTGGCCAACGCGAGTAGTGCAACAAATCTTCTCTCTCTGGTGACTCATTTCCTGGTTGATGTCACATTATTGTTTCAGGTACTGTGGATAATTATAGTGTATGCATTTACAGACAAATTGTAGCCGGGGGAGGGGGATACTGTCACGGTTTGTCTCCCCAGCTTCAGTTTTGTGTCTTGTTTGTGTTAATTGGTCCCACCTGCCTCTCATTTCCCTAATCACCTGTGTTCCCTGCTGCTCTTGTATTTAAGCCCTGTTTGTCTCATGAGTTGTGTCGGTTTGTTGTCCTCTGTCAGCGTCTGCGCCGTTCCTGAGTGTTTGCCTTCATCAAAGACTTTAAACCTGCTTGGCTGGCTGTTGGAGCTGATTTACTGCACTTCGGGTCCAAACCTCTCCTCACCTTGACAGCTTCACACACAGTGTCTACAACTGCCTGACTAGGAACTTTCACTGCAGTAATGGTGGCGGCTCAACTTACGGTTATTTTGTCAAATCGGCCTATACATAAGTTATCAGTGTGAGTGACAAGGTTTTAATTGTATATTTATGGAGACATGTTTTTGTTGAGGTCTAGTAATAAATTCCATTGTTTATGATTTTTGTCTTGTATCGAGTTCTTTTTTTTGGTTAAAATGTCAACAGACATGGAAGATGGGGAAAGAGAAGGAAGGGGGGCGGGGTCACAAAAATAAACAATAAAGGATGCAAAAGAATCCGCTTCTAGACCTGCAGAAAGAGAAAAAGAGAGAAAAAAGGGACACAAAAAATACAACAGAACCAAAACATCACTGCACCAACAACATGAGGATGTATAACACTAGCAATTTTTAATGAAAAGCATACGGTAATAAATCATAGTGCATATAGTGCCAACCACAGCCTTAGGTTATGTGTTAAAAACACCCAAGCCCATACTTGAGAGCACCATGTGAGCACCTGTGTTGTGTACACGCATTTGTGTATTTAAGGTTTCTCTTGAGGAATGTCCAATAGTGAGTGTGAGAGGCCACAGACCTGCCCCCAAAGACTCAAGGAGGATGGAGGAGATTCAAGCCCTGAGATCCCAAGGTCTCCCCAGACTGCAGGGACCCCAGAGAGACCGCCACCGGAGCAGCCCCAACCCCCCTCCTGATGGGCCCAGAGGCTCTCCTGGGGGGGCCAACCAGCAGCCGTGCCAGAGGCCCAGGGGATGACAACGGCAAGCCCCCAGCCCAGCCTGAAGCCACCCACCCGAAGGTAGACTGAGCTCGGAACTCAGCAGCCCGTGATCCAAGGGCGCCCAACCCTGCCAGAGATCCGCCAGAGCCCAGGGTCCAGGCCCCTACAAGCAGCCACCAGGAGCTAGCTGAGAGCAGCAGGAACTGAGGTAGGGGGAGGGTAGGTCAAGATGTTATAGCATCACAAGATGTCCCAGGAGAGGGGAGGAGTCCAAAACTCTACCTGACACATAAGCAGTGACACACAAACACAGTCACACACTCTCACCCTCTTACTCACTCAAAAACACATTTGACCTAGACACACAAGAATGCACGTAATACACTCACACTCCCCATACACACCCTACACACTCTGGTCCAATACAGCTGTACACAACCACTACCGGACTCAGAGATGGTCCTTTTCTAACTGGGGTGATGATGAACCGGCAACCCCGCCCAGCGCAGAGCAAAGTGACCCACCACCCCAGACCCCAACCAGACAGCCAGCTCCCACGCCTAGTCTTAACCCCCAGGCAGCGAACCAAGAACAGTAGTGTGGGAAGACCCCTAGTCTCCCTCTGCCTTCTCTACTGTGGTGTTGATGTGTGTTGTTAGAGTGCATTTTGCGGTTGGGGGGGTGGGGCAACACAGACATCATCCAGCCTACACCATCTGGTGTCAGCACACAACCCCAATTTCCCCCCAGAACCGTCGGTGTCTAGGTGCAGCTTAAAATTGGAAGTGGGCACCGGCACCCGAGGAGAGGCTGAGTGATCCCCCTCTTCAGGTGCCGTTAAGTGTGTGCCCCCCTCCAAGGCCCTAAGTCAGAATCTGCAAGAAATGTCATTGATGGAAATGTTTAATATGCAAATTAAAATTGGGGCGCCGGCCGCCACAGGACTGCGGAGATGGGAATCATACCCGCACCCACAGAACTAGCCCTTACCCCAAGGCCCTGTGTGTATGTTTGTGTGTGGTGATATGATGGAGCAGGAGGAGGGAAATGTCTGAGGATGGGGAGGAAAGACTGGGAGGAAACCTAACATATTTCAAATAACCTTTTAAAAACACTTCATGAGTGAAGAAAAAAATGGTTTAAGTTATGGAACATAGTAGAACCAATGCATAAAATTGATGTAGACATGTTATAATAACTCAACATATTCATTAATTAGTTAACTGAAAAAAATTTCAGAATATTAACAATTTAATTTAATAAACTTAAATGACACAAGGTAATTGGGTTTTCTCAAATCATTTGAGGATTTCTTGAGGACTTGGACTTCTGTTGGACGTGCAAACTAGGTTCACTATTTGGACATTTAACTATGACCCCATTTGGACGTTAAAATGATGTGTAACATTTGGACCTTGGGTTGGGTAACTTTTTTGGACGTCATGAGCACATCCAACACAGATGCAAGAAATCATATAAAAAGTATTGTTGCTCATTGCACAAAGACACATTCCAATGACATGTTTCCAGGCCATTTCGGCATGTCCAGTTTTGGTTCCCTGAAGGTGCAGACTATGACGTCTTCTCTTTGATGTTTTTTGGACATTCTGTATTGATGTTTCCAGGACCTCCAGATATGGGCTGACTTTGGTCCAAGCAAGGTCACTGTGGACATTCTTTCTACATAATACCCACCAAGTAATCAACGTTGCATGGATGTGCAGATCATGTCCATATTGTGTCTGTAAATCCAAAGTCAATTTTGGACCTCTATAGGACATGTAAACTAGGTCCACTATTTGGACATTTAACAATGACCCCAATGACCCCACTTGGACATTTGTACCTTGGGCTGGGTGACTTTTTTTTGGACGTCATGCGCACGTCTAACACAGGTGCAGCAAGTTTTATAAAAATATTGTTGCTGGGCTATTTAATAAATTTTATACTGTCAATATGAAATAGAAATAAAACATGATTGATAATAATATTAAATGACCTGGAAAAGATTTTCGCTACGATGTGTCTTTGGGCAGGTTTTACAGTGTATCAGTTAAATTTTTTAAAAACATGTGACCCATGTTGGACTGCTGCTTTGAGTGTGGGAAGACTAGTGGAAACTTATATAAAACCTAAGAGAAACAGGTTTAGTTTATATAATGTGTTACAAAATTTCACTTAAATCAGGATTATTTTTTTGGAATACCCCTCTAATCTCTCATCTTCACAAATGACAGCACAGCATTCCAACCATCTTTATCTGTTCTTCACAGTTCATGCAAATTAGCTGTCAAAATAAAACTCAGTCAGAGCCAGATCCTCCAGTGTTCTAAACCAGATAAAATGAGCTGTTTGAACTCACGTTTCTGCAGAAATCCTCCATCACAGCATTGATGGTTGATTGTGACCATGATGCGTCTTTAAAATACCTGATAGCAAGACCAGAGACTTGATCTTATTGACCTTTAATGATTCTTCATTAAAATACAACCCTCTGTTGTTTGTGTGTTTCAGATGTGGAGGCTCCTGATGGAAAACATGTCATTCATAAACAAGTTGGAGACTCAGTGGAGCTTTCACCAAATTTATCAGCTGAAGGGGTCACTGCTGCACGATGGAAATATGGAGAAAACACTGTTGCAAACAAAAACTCAGGTGTCACAGAAAACAAACTATTTCAAGGCAGACTGGAGTTCTTCGCCAACTTTAGTTTAATATTAAGAAAACTGACTCTTCAGGATTCTGGTGAGTTCAGTTTTGTTTCAGGGTACAAGAACCAACAAAGACCATCAGTCTTCATCACTCTACAAGTTCATGGTGAGATTCTAGCTATTTTATCTAAATGTGAAAACTGTTCATAAAAGATTTTGAATAATTATTGTACATATTTTTAATGATGAGAGAGAGAGAACTGTAGTTAATCTCAAATAAATAATAAATATTTTGTTTTTCTCTAAAACTCAAAGAAAAATTACAAGCTATTAAAAGTATTTGAGCAAGTGAGGTTATAGTTGGTCACAAAGCAGTGGTTAAATTGATTTTAGTAAAATGTAATGAGCTTTCTGAGAGCCAAGCGTGTGTTTAGTGACATTTTAAATTTAATCTAGCTATTTGGGATTAGCAGGAACTCATAATCAGTTAAACTAAATAAAACATGTAAACACATGACTTTTCTTCAATGAGATAAATAAAAGCAAAATAAAGTGTATCCTTTTGCACGATAAGGATAAGAAACGATTGTTGTCTAAATATGTATCTAACAACTGCTGATTATTGTTAGCTACTGTTTAGATTTACATAATTTACTCATTTGTGTCACTGTGAGCAGGGAGAGGGGTGGTTAGAAAAGTTAATTATAACTATTTTAAAATTTTAAAACCTTAGACCAATAAAGACAAGTCAGCATCTCAGATAGAGACGTGTAGAAACCAAACCTCTATACATGGTACGTTCAGTGGTTGGGGACATGAGGTACAAAAGATTTATTTAAACAAGTTTTACTGATGTTTTAAAGAGCAGGTTCACTGAGAAACCATTTTTTTAAAACTAATTTTTGAAAATGATCAGTCACTCTGAGTTTAATGTACAGGCTGAATGTGAAAATTGTGTCCTACTCCTATCTCTAGCATTAGATTGTGATAGAAAATAGATGGTGAAACTCTAGGATTTGAAAATCCTGACAGATCTACGTCACACTGTCACTTAACATTCATGCACTCACCCATCTTGGCTCTCGATAGGGAAGGCTGTTGTTGGTTTATTGTCCAGGAAACAGCAGAGAACCTATCGACAAGTAGAAGCTAACTGTTAGCATTAGCAACTCTACAACATTGCAGAACTTCTCCAGGCTTGTGTTATTTGTGGAGATAAAACATCAACGTTGCAGAGCAAACAGAGTCAGTGGTAGAGTCACATTGCTGTTATCCAAGGTGAGATGTCCAAATATCAGGAAATAAGAGTCCTGTCGTCTGAAGCTACTTTCTCCTCTGGTTGAATTCTCAGTGCTGAAACATGGAGCACCGGAGCTTTTCCCCCCCAGAGTACAACTTACAAGGCATTCATTCCTACTAGAAACACTGCAAATGTATTAAAAAGAGCTTTAACTTTTTGACTTCATGAAAAAGGAATGAAATTTTCTTTTTCCTATAAATATCTTTTTCTTTATAAAGCTGCCTTATTTGCATTTTTTGTTCACATTAGAGGTAATACTTTAAGGGTTATGACTAATGTAATAATAGTGCAATGATGCATCATGTTACTCTAGTTCTTTTTTAAAGTTAAAACCATTTTTTTCTGAAAGATTTCCCTCAAACATGACATGAAATATTTCAGAATTTACAACCAGATGAAGAATGTACTCTATCCTGTCTAATAATGGCTTTAAAAACTAAAATATATACATTTATCATTGCAGGCATCGTTGCTGGTTCATCTTTACTCTTTGTTTGGATTTTTATTGGAATTCTGGTTATTCTGCTGCTGCTGGCTTTGCTGCTTTACTACACAAAGTCAAAGGGTGAGATTTACTATTACAACTTTAGTTAATTGAAGAAGAAAAAAACAATTTGTTAAGTACAAATTTAATAATTGTTTTTATTATTCTACAGGAATTTGCTGGAACAGGTTTGTACAACCCCGGCCTTCATGTATCAAACACTATATTAAAAATAGAGGGAAAATCTGTCCATCTATCTTTCTCTGATTATCCAAGGCTTGAAGGGCCATGAATAAAACAGATACAGGAGGAAAACACATTACTCACCTCTGTATAGTCAGTGATGTATGAGACGGATTTAATGCAACATGACTGTTCAGACTGAAGTAGCTTTCAAAAGCATCTATCAGATATGTATTGGATTCAGTACCACATATGAAAGTGACCTGGATCGAATTTGACAAAAAAAATTGCATTTATTAAGCACTATTAAAAACAACTCAATAGCAGCCAACGTGCTGTACACTACAGACATGAAAATGGACAATAAAACAGTGCAAAACAATAAAAACCTATAAAAAAGAAAACAAAATCAAAAATATATAAAAACACCACTTCAACCTAGAATGGAGCTTTCTACAGTAGCTAAATATAGATTGTGACGTAACGTCACAAAGCACTCTGGGACGCAAGGTCATACAAGCAAGCGGGCAGTTATAATGGATTCCTGGTCTGAGTTGCTCCGATCTGGCTAAAGTTGTTTTTCGTCTCCTAAAGATTTTCAAACAGCAAGGAACTAAGGGCTGCTGCTGGGGGAGGTGCTAATCGTACTCTTAGATACCCCGATTGGATGTCGGAGAGGACTTTTTATCCCTTTTCCAAAGCCGGGTAATGTCCGCGACTGCATGAAACAGCTGGAAAGGGACACAGGCTAAGCTAAAGACAGAAGAAGCAAAGCGTGATAGTTTTTATGTGGAAGAGCGGATTTTAACTGCGTGGAGCAGATCAAGAAAAGCACGTTCCTTATATCTTCCTGGAGGGAAAAGTCCTATATTCGAGAATGACCCGTCAGCTGCCGGTCCTAGCGACGCTCTCAGACGTGGAATTCCTGGAGAGGCAGCGGTGTTAACGGAGAGTTAACGGAAGAATCCAGCTGAACGTCTTGGTCAAACAGCATGTCCACCCAAACGTCCATGAAAAAGACTTTTGACCAGAGATGAGTAGAATATAAAAAGTAGGGACACAAATGATAACCTGACAGTTAAAAAACTACCTTGAGAAAATGCTACTTGAGCACTGTGAGTAATGAACTTATTTTTATATTACTCAAGAAGGAGCCGTGATGGGAATAATGGCGTTTAAAACAACAAAGCTAATGGGAGTTAGTTTTTACTTTCACCGTGACATTTGAGCTAGCGCTTCAGTCTGGTGATCGATAATTAGCAGGGTCGCCATCAAGAAAAACCCTCTGGTATGTCTTTCTCAGTCAACACAACTTCCTCCATTTTATGTCCAAGTGCTCTGAAACTGTATATTTTCTTTTGTCAAATGCGACTCGTATGTATGACCCTACCCAGAAGCCTTTGCGTGGTGACGTCAACTGTAGAATACCCTATTAAAAATCACCATTGAAGCAGACTGTCTAGTACGAAGTGGAAGCTCATTCCAAGGCCTCCACCGAGAAAGATCTGTCCCCCTCAACTTCATCTGGTATCTCGAAACTGAAAGTAACAATGAGCTGAGCAAAGGTAGCGTAGAGGGACATATGGCCGCAGCAGGTCAGGTAATTTGGTGCCAAGCCATTCAAAGATGTAAAAACCAATTAAAGTTTAAAACGAATTCTAAAAGACACAGGCAACCAATGTGGTCAAGGATGGGGGAAAAAAGTAAAAAAAAAAAAAGTACCAGTTAAAAATCTCTACAGTATTTTGAACTAGTTGTGGACAAGATAAGGTCTCCACAATCTCCTCTCCAAGGTCATATTTTGAGAAACCGTCCATGATGGTCACAAACCGTATCAGAGACAGGGGAGGAAGCTGACTGAATGCTGAGAATGTGTGCTGCTCTGGCTATGGTCCTATTTAATTATTTAAACTTTTCAGCAGTTCTACAGCAGGAGATGATTTTGAGCAGTAAAAACAGGCAGAATTTCCTGTTTTGTTTTTTAAAAATCTTTAATCATTTCAGGTTTACACGTTCTGAAACCGTAAACCAGGACCAAAACCAACAACAAATCTACTCTACTCTGTCTCATGGTTAGTTTTCTGTGTGGCTTTGTTTAGCTTTTTCTTGGTCAGATAAAATTAGGCAACCATTGTTTATTTGCATTTTTTTTTAATATACAAGAATGTGCCTCTGACCTATAGGTGATACTTCTGTGTATGAAACCATGAGAACCACTGACAAGTCTGAATAAGGTAAAGTATGAACAAGGTATTCTGGTCATTGTCTGAGACATAATTAATTTAAAAACATCCTTTTTATAGTTGAGCCTTCAAATATCTTCAGGCGTTCCAGTTAAGGATTTGGGCAGCGCGACAAAAGGAGTACGACCACAAAGATACAAGTGTGAATTGTATTAGTTTGTTTTTTCTTCATTGTGATGCAATCATGTTTAAGTTGAGTCAACTCTTTACTTGCTTTTGTAATGTTCAGGATCCAGTTAATAGAATTACAATTTTGGGCCTTTTGTCATGTAGAGTTATTCATGGAAACGCATTTTTTCTAATATCAGATTGTATTTGGATTATTTCTGTTTGTGGATCTACCAGGATGGCTTGTTTCATCTCTGACTCCCTAAATTGGAAAAAAAAAAAAAGCAGAAGCTCTAATATGAGGCCCTCATAGTGGCTCAGTTGGTGGCACGGTTGCCTCAGCAATAAGAAGACCACAGGTTCAGGAGAAGTCAGTCACCGGCAAAGCTACTCCAGGAGGTAGCCAGCAAGCGCAAACTTTATTTAGTGCTGGCCTAAACACAGGCACAAAATCAAATGAACAATCAAGCAGAAACACCAAGGACTGATCAGGGGTTAAATAGACTGAGGAGGTGAGTGGAGACGAGTAGCAGGTGTGCTGGTTGTGATTACTGACAGCTGTGCAGGTTAGCAGGGAAACCAAAACAAGAGCTGAAGGGACACAGATCACAACAATGTTAGGTTATTTGACAGTATTCATACGTCCTCATTTGTATGTTGCTTTGAAAAAAGTGTTTGCTAAATAAATAAATATTATCACATTGAAGCACTTATAGACTCTTTCTTGAAAAAAGAAAAATGCTTCAAAGCATTAATTCAGTGTTTTACCACATTTTCTCATAATAACC
>SSNS01001509.1:9199-19872 GCA_006937985.1 Aphyosemion australe | reverse complement strand
TTACCATTACAGATCTGCTCTGCACCGGGGTGTCTAGGCTAAGCATACCTCTGCCCCTGCCAATAACTGGCGTAGTAACATTGAAAGTGTTGTGACCTCTACCCGCCATGGCTTATGCTACACCAAAGCGTAAAAAACTGCAGTGATTTGCACCACACAAAATAAACAAGAGTCTTTCAGTGCTTATTGTGAAGGCTTGAGTCCGTATAAGGCACCAGCAACCACCACCAGTAACAAAAAGGATCCACAGGTTGTCCAACTTGGCATCCTCGGCGTCACCAGCACACAGCAGAACCCTCGGCGATCGGCAGCGGCTGACCAGTGAATCCGGGTCACAGCACCAGTTTTATGTAGCAGTTGTGGAACGGTCAGGTACCTCAAAGGACTTCTAGACACAATCAGGCTCAGGATCTGCACTTTATTGTGTACTAAAAGAACACAGCAACGGGGAGGCAGCATTAATACAAAAGGCGCTCTCTCTCCCAGCCTCCAGCGTGGCAGTCTTGCCGTTTCTCCATTCAATATTCAAATGAATTAAAACAAAATAAAACCACAATCACTCTGTTAAAATAACAGAATTCACAACAAATGGTAACAAATGTGTAAAATTATATAAAAAAATAGATCCACAACATACTAAATTAGGCAGTCCTTTCATAAAGTTAACAAAATTACATGAATAATTTCATAACATACCTAAAAGAACACAGCAACGGGGAGGCAGCATTAATACAAAAGGCGCTCTCTCTCCCAGCCTCCTACAGGTCACAAGCATTATACGTGAATTTGGCGCATTACTGGAAGAAATTACCTTGAAGTATGACAGAATTCTTGTTGTGGGGGATTTTAATATTCATGTTTGCTGTGAGTCCAAACCACTTACCCAGGACTTTTTGACTCTAGTAGATTCTTTTGCACTCACACAATCTGTTAAGGATCCTACTCATAAAGGGGGGCATATCTTGGATCTTGTTCTGTCCAGGGGCCTGGATCTAAATGTGTCCAACACCATTGACTTGCTTTTCACTGACCACCTAGCTGTTATGTTTTCTGTGAGGCTGCCCTGCACTCAGCCAAAGGCATGTCTGCCTGCAAAGTGGGTGCGCACAATCAGTCCTACAACACCTGATCAGTTCGCTACAGCATTTAATGCCTCTGTGAAGTGCTGGGAAAAGGACTTTAGCGTCTCTTTTTACCCTGATGACCTGCAACTGCGCTTAGACTCTACATGCATGGCTGTAATGGACTTAGTTGCTCCATGGAGACTGAAATCTGTAAGATCTGTTAATGAGCCTTGGGTAAATGAAGATTTACGTGCTTGTAGACGTAAATGCCGGAGAGCAGAAAGAAAATGGAAAAAGGACCATCTCCATGTTTCCTGGCTCTCTGCTAAACAGGACCTGTTGGACTATCAGAGAGCTGCTAAGGAGGCAAAGTCATCTTATTTTTCTCTGCTGCTTTGTCAAAATAGGAACAAGCCACGAGTTGTTTTTAACATTTTAAGTAGCTTGCTGGCTTCTAGTGTCAGCACTCCAGGAGAGGCTTCCCAGGACCTATGCGAAAAATTTATCTCTTTCTTTACAGACAAAATCTTAAATTTAAGACACTCTCTGAATGCTGTGCGCACTGATTTCCTGTCAGCTATTGTATGTGAGGGTGTTTTTGACAGCTTCGAGTCAGTAACACTGGCTACTGTTACAAAAATTGTTCAGCAATTACGTCCCTCGTTCTCGCCTGGTGATTGCATTCCACCAGGCTTACTGAAACAGGTTTCTAATACCATTGGCCCTCATATTGTGGAGCTGGTAAACTCCTCATTAGCTTCTGGTGTTGTCCCAGCTGCTTATAAGCATGCTGTGGTCCAACCGCTTCTTAAGAGAGACCGCCTAGACCCGCAGGATTTGAATAATTATCGCCCAATTTCAAAGCTACCTTTTTTGTCGAAGGTAATTGAAAAGGTTGTCTATGGGCAGCTGCAGACCTACCTGGAAAACCATAAAATCCAAGAACATTTCCAGTCGGGTTTTAGACAGCACCACAGTACGGAGACTGCTCTGGTTCGAGTCTTGAACGATTTGTTGCAGATCGTGGACCGCGGTGACTCCGCTGTGCTGATCCTGCTGGATTTATCAGCAGCGTTTGATACTGTGGACCATGAGATCCTTTTGTCTCGCCTTGAGGCATGGGTTGGGATTAAGGGTGTACCTCTTAAATGGTTCCAGTCATATCTCTCTGGGAGAACGTTCTCTGTGCACCTGGGTAAATATTCGTCATCTAGAGCATCATTGGATTTTGGGGTGCCACAGGGTTCGGTTCTGGGTCCGCTACTCTTCTCTTTATATATGTTGCCACTAGGATCAATCTTTAGAAAATATGGGATTCAGTTCCACACATATGCGGATGACCTACAGATCTATGTATCTATTCCAGCAAACAGTAATTCACCCTCCCAGGACCTGTTAGACTGCCTCAAAGAAGTGCAGGCATGGTTTGACTCAAACTTCCTCAAATTGAATGAGAGAAAGACTGAGATAATTACCTTTGGGTCGACTGCATTGCTGGACAAAAAAGGCATTCTTGGAGATCTGTCCTCCTATTGTCACCCCACAGTTAGGGATCTGGGGGTTGTCTTTGACTCAGGTCTCACTTTTTCAGATCAGGTCAGTGCGGTGGTGAAGACTAGTTTCTTCCAGCTGAAATTATTGAGTAGGATCAAGGCCTATGTCCCTCGTGATCTTTTTGAGACTTTTATTCATGTTTTTATATCCTCTCGGCTGGACTACTGTAATGCTTTGTATATCGGTTTGCCACAGGCCACTGTGGGTCGCTTGCAGAGTGTTCAGAATGCGGCAGCTCGCCTTCTGACAGGGACAAGAAAGTATGACCATATCACCCCTGTACTGGCTGACCTCCACTGGCTTCCTGTTAAGTACAGGATTGATTATAAGATATTGTTGTTGGTCTTTAAATGTTTGTGTGGGCAGGCTCCACCATACTTGGGTGAACTTATTCAGCCGTATGTTCCATCCAGGGTGCTTAGATCAGCTGATCTCCATCTGTTAGCCACACGCAAATCNAATATAGGCTTATTTGGTCAAAAACTATTTTCTCTAATATTTTCCCCAAAGTTGGCAAAATACTTACAGGCCTGCTATTTTTACCAGAGAAGTGCTCTGTATTATTCTTTGGAAGAGGAACCACTTTTGCAGTTTTCCATTTCAATGGACACTCACATTTTTCTTAGCTCAAATTTATAATATGACAAACAGGAATCGCAATCTCATCCCCAACTAATTTTAACAACCTTACATCTAATTCATCTACACCCCCTGGTCTCATTTTCATTTTTTGTAGAACATTCTTCACAGTATCTACCGTTATTAAATAAAAATTGAATGTACATGATTTACTACCCATTATTTTATTCTTAATTATTTTACATGACAAATCTGCTTTTGACCCTACAATCATATCCTTCCGTAGGTTTTGCACCTTATCTATAAAATAGTTGCTTAAGTGATTTGCTATATCCACAGGTTTACTCAGAAAAGTATCCCCCACTTCTAAGCAAGTTGGTAAAATCTTAGATTTTCTTCCAGTAACCTCATTTAAAGTATTCCATATTTTCTTTCTATCCGCTTTTACATTCTCAAATTTGTTTTCATAATAAACCCTCTTTTTCAGTCTGTTTAATTTTGTAACATAATTCCTTAGTTTCCTGTACCTTTCCCATACCAAACAATCTCCAGATGTGATTGCTTCTGACTTAATTTTATCCCTCTTCCTAATATATTCCTTTAGCTCAACATCTAACCATGGTGATACAACAGTTTTGCATCTGGGATGTCTCAGTCTACCTCTGGAGGAGCTGTCCATGATCTCCACAGTGGAGTGCAGTGGGTGGGAGGGGTTTCTTAAGATGGAGGTCATCTTCCCCAGCATCCTCCTCTCACACGTCTCCTCAACAGAATCCAGTGGGCAGCCCAGAACCTAGCTAGCTTTGGTAGCTAGCTTGTTCAGTCTCTTCCTGTCATGGTCAGAGCTGCCTACACCCCAGCAGACCACAGCAGAATGAATAACAGAGCCAACAACAGAGTGATAAAAGGATTTTAGCAGCTGGGAGTTAACTCCGAAGGACCTCAGCCTCCTCATGAAATGGAGGCGGCTTTGGCCCTTCTTATACAGAGCATCTGTGTTGTGGGACCAGTTCAGTTTACTGTTGAGGTGAACACCCAGCTACTTAAAGGTATCCACCACTTCAGTGTCTGCTCCCTGGATGTTTAGTGGTGAGTGAGGAGGAGTGTTTCTCTGGAAGTCAATCACCATTTCCTTTGTTTTACTGGTGTTTAAGCGAAGGTCGTTACGCTCACACCAGTCCACAAAGTCCATGATGACTGACCTGTACTCCTGGTCGTCCCCCTCAGACACACAGCCGACAATGGCTGAGTCATCAGAGAACTTCTGGAGGTGACAGCTGCTGGTGTTGTAGGTGAAGTCCGAGGTGTAGAAGGTGAAGAGAAAGGGTGAGAGCACTGTACCCTGCGGAGCTCCAGTACTGCACACAACCACCTCAGATGTACAGTTGTGCAGCTGTAGCGGTTGTGGAACGGTCAGGTACCTCAAAGGACTTCTCGACACAATCAGGCTCAGGATCTGCACTTTATTGTGTACTAAAAGAACACAGCAACGGGGAGGCAGCATTAATACAAAAGGCGCTCTCTCTCCCAGCCTCCAGCGTGGCAGTCTTGCCGTTTCTCCATTCAATATTCAAATGAATTAAAACAAAATAAAACCACAATCACTCTGTTAAAATAACAGAATTCACAACAAATGGTAACAAATGTGTAAAATTATATAAAAAAATAGATCCACAACATACTAAATTAGGCAGTCCTTTCATAAAGTTAACAAAATTACATGAATAATTTCATAACATACCTAAAAGAACACAGCAACGGGGAGGCAGCATTAATACAAAAGGCGCTCTCTCTCCCAGCCTCCTACAGGTCACAAGCAGCACATGGGAACAAAAACCAAAGTTAACTTAACAAAACGTAACTTAAAATACGTTAAAACACTTAAAAACAAAAGAAAGTTGACATACACTTATAATTTAATCAAATTCAAACTAAAAAAACTAATTTTAGTGCTACTAACATGATCTGAACAGAGACAACAAGCAACACGTCTTACCAGCGTGGCAGTCTTGCCGTTTCTGAGGGGAAACTGCTGCCACATGACCCATAAGCCCCTCCCAGGTGTGCCGCTAATAGAGTTCCTACCCAGAACAACAGGTAACTAGAAACTTTTTAAACTACCATTTATCTTGCTTTAACAGAAAAGTACAGAAAATTAATATTTTGAAAAATAAAAATAAAACCAAGTTTTGAGAAGGTTCATTCCAGTATAGTGGTTTTACCACTGTAGCAAACTAACTCAGCTACATACTCCCCCCTGAACTTCTCAAAACCGTACAAAGTTAAAACACATACACAATTGATATCCTCAGCTTCACGTCACTTCTCACCAACACAGAATCACAGGCGCGACCTAAAGGTCTCCAAAACAAAATGGAATGAGACCCCCAGAGCTGGCCAGGCCCTGAAAGTCTACTATGCAAAAGAAAGTGCCGTTTACACAATCTCGGACAGATTCATATGCAGTTGTCACCAAGAAAATAAATCAGCCGAGGGGCAAAGGAAATAAAATAATAAAAAAAAAAATCAGAGAGCAATAACCCCAAGAAAAAACAGTTTATAAACACTTGTCTTCCTATTTACAACACTATGTGAACAATGTTCTGGCTAATCCACTGACCATAGTGGTACCTTGTATGTGCCTCTGCGTCATGTTCTGAATCAACCTGTTTACAGGTCTCACAATTCGTCCCACTCTTGTCCTTATCAGACCAACTGGACTAGCTGCCGGCAATCCACCTGCAACCACAACAGCACTAGTGCCAACTCCAGCAGATGTTTGGCTGNGTGTGGGAATTTTGAAACTCGCACGCAAAAACTGTTTTTAACTGGGTTTTTTCTGTTGGTGGTTGGGGGATAGGGCCAGGCGGGCCACCTGGTGAGGGCCCGCGGGCCGGAAGTGGCCCGCGGGCCGCCATTTGAATAGCCCTGCCCTAGATCCTCTCTCTGTCTCCTTCCTCAGAGCTGAGGACAAAGCTGGGACATGTGGTTAAACACGTCTCAGCCTTGTCCTCGTCTCAGGAGGAGCAGAAACTTGTTAGCAGAAGGTAAACAAAGGCTCTGCTACTCTGTGTTAAAATAGAACCCCAACTTGATAAAGAATCAGGTGTGTCTGAGCAGGGACACGTAGAAAACATGCAGCCACTGTGGCCTTCAAGGACCAGGTCTGATCCCCTTGTTAAAGTATAGAGGTTGGTCTTATTTCTTGCAATGCTTAATGTGTAGCATGTAACTCTGCTTGATTATTTTATTCCATAAAGTTCACCAGGTTGATGCTTTTAAATCTGCAGAGGGTTTACTTGCTGGGGAGTGTGTGTGTGTGTGTGTGCGCGTTTGTTAGCTGATACTTTCCCCAATTTAGAGTCTCGGGGGGTTCTCACCTTTTTCGCGGGGGGTGTCACCTTTTTCACCCTTGACCCATTTTCATGTCTGCTAATACAATCAGACAAATAAATATTTTTATTTATGACTGTTATATTAACCTACCAGTCCAGAAGTGTTAGGGTTAGAAGAACTTGAGGTGAGTTGGGGAGTAACTTAACCGCTTGGAGGCTGGTGTCCAGCTAATGGCGAGCGGGAAGCTCATCGTACGCGGCTGTCGAGAGTTGGATGTAATGAGGTTCTGACAAGTTCAGTATGTCTTTCGATTCCATTGTTTGTTATTCAAACTAACCAAGTACAGCAACGGTGTTTATATTCTCTTCTTAGTTAGTTTGGCAGACTGCATGTTTCCAGGGTGTACTGCTGGCCTTCGCTGTTTCTTTCAGGTAACAACATGTGAAAGTGCACACACAAAATGCTGAGCATTGTATCTTGTGTGTCCCTAAACAGCTACTGTATTTTAAGATGGCACATGACTATGGACCATCGACCACAGTTTAAAGTTAAAGTCCCAAGTCATCATCACACACTGGTGAAATTACATCTCCGCAATTGACCCATCCCCGTGGTGGGGAGCAGTGGCTGCGCCCGGGAACTATTTGGTGGTTTAACCCCCCAATCCAACCCCTTAGTGCTGAGTGTCAAGTGAGGAGGCATTGGGTCCCATTTTTTCAAAGTCTTTGGTATGACCCGACCGGGAATACTTATAATAGACAGTGAATAGAATAGAATAGAATAGACTTTATTGATCCCACAGTGGGGAAATTCACTTGTCACAGCAGCACCATCACTCAAAGGGTAATTAGAAGAAGATAAAAAAACAAGGGTACATGTATATACACATAGGCAGTAATCTAGTATTGTAATCCTAGATCACTAAAAACAACCACAAATAAAAGATAAAAACAGACTTGGTACCAACACTATGCAGCATACTGTAAAGCCCTTTTTATAAAACAATGCCGCCAATTTGCTGCAACGCCGATGCGGCATCAGGGAGCGTTAGGTCGTTTATAAGAGCTCAGACCGTGGCGGTAATGTTCGCAATCATGTCCGTTTTATAAAAGATTACGCGATGGCGGCAAAAAGGAGGTATGGGGGTGGTCTCTGCACTGTCGCGGATTTCCGTGTATTTTGGACATAACTTGCTTTTTATTGCGATCGAAGCAGTGCTCCTTAAGTCTGTATTTTAACAACCAGCTACAGGTGTGTGTCCTCCACCATCCCTGTGAGCTGTCAGATGATCTGAGCTGCAGATCTAACGGAGAGAAGCTCCCGGAGCACCGCATTGGTCCAGTTAATCATCTCAGCTGATTCTGTTTACAAACGTGAAACTTAAGCGCGTGTTTACTTTCATTTTTAACATAATTCCCGGCCGGAGCGCAGCATTAATTCATCACATGATCATGACACCTCCCTCTTTTGCGCCAAGGCTTAATGTGTGTTTATAAGACCGGCAAAGCCGCAATATTACCGCAATATTACTACCAAGCGTGGCGGCACGAATGCCGCAAAATTCCCGCAACGTGATACCGCCATGGCGCGTTCATAAGAAACATGTTGCGGTAATATTACGCTGATTTGCCGGCATGGTGTGTCTTATAAAAAGGGCTTAAGAGACACAGACAACAGTGAGAATCTGTTATTGCACAAGTATAGAACACATACTGAATATTGCATTGGTGTTATTGTGTACCAGGATGATACCAGTACAGCTTAAACTGAGGAGTTATACACTCTTACAGCAGAGGGGATGAAGGATCTGCGATAGCGCTCAGTTTTGCATCTGGGATGTCTCAGTCTACCTCTGGAGGAGCTGTCCATGATCTCCACAGTGGAGTGCAGTGGGTGGGAGGGGTTTCTTAAGATGGAGGTCATCTTCCCCAGCATCCTCCTCTCACACGTCTCCTCAACAGAATCCAGTGGGCAGCCCAGAACCTAGCTAGCTTTGGTAGCTAGCTTGTTCAGTCTCTTCCTGTCATGGTCAGAGCTGCCTACACCCCAGCAGACCACAGCAGAATGAATAACAGAGCCAACAACAGAGTGATAAAAGGATTTTAGCAGCTGGGAGTTAACTCCGAAGGACCTCAGCCTCCTCATGAAATGGAGGCGGCTTTGGCCCTTCTTATACAGAGCATCTGTGTTGTGGGACCAGTTCAGTTTACTGTTGAGGTGAACACCCAGCTACTTAAAGGTATCCACCACTTCAGTGTCTGCTCCCTGGATGTTTAGTGGTGAGTGAGGAGGAGTGTTTCTCTGGAAGTCAATCACCATTTCCTTTGTTTTACTGGTGTTTAAGCGAAGGTCGTTACGCTCACACCAGTCCACAAAGTCCATGATGACTGACCTGTACTCCTGGTCGTCCCCCTCAGACACACAGCCGACAATGGCTGAGTCATCAGAGAACTTCTGGAGGTGACAGCTGCTGGTGTTGTAGGTGAAGTCCGAGGTGTAGAAGGTGAAGAGAAAGGGTGAGAGCACTGTACCCTGCGGAGCTCCAGTACTGCACACAACCACCTCAGATGTACAGTTGTGCAGCTGTAGCGGTTGTGGAACGGTCAGGTACCTCAAAGGACTTCTCGACACAATCAGGCTCAGGATCTGCACTTTATTGTGTACTAAAAGAACACAGCAACGGGGAGGCAGCATTAATACAAAAGGCGCTCTCTCTCCCAGCCTCCAGCGTGGCAGTCTTGCCGTTTCTCCATTCAATATTCAAATGAATTAAAACAAAATAAAACCACAATCACTCTGTTAAAATAACAGAATTCACAACAAATGGTAACAAATGTGTAAAATTATATAAAAAAATAGATCCACAACATACTAAATTAGGCAGTCCTTTCATAAAGTTAACAAAATTACATGAATAATTTCATAACATACCTAAAAGAACACAGCAACGGGGAGGCAGCATTAATACAAAAGGCGCTCTCTCTCCCAGCCTCCTACAGGTCACAAGCAGCACATGGGAACAAAAACCAAAGTTAACTTAACAAAACGTAACTTAAAATACGTTAAAACACTTAAAAACAAAAGAAAGTTGACATACACTTATAATTTAATCAAATTCAAACTAAAAAAACTAATTTTAGTGCTACTAACATGATCTGAACAGAGACAACAAGCAACACGTCTTACCAGCGTGGCAGTCTTGCCGTTTCTGAGGGGAAACTGCTGCCACATGACCCATAAGCCCCTCCCAGGTGTGCCGCTAATAGAGTTCCTACCCAGAACAACAGGTAACTAGAAACTTTTTAAACTACCATTTATCTTGCTTTAACAGAAAAGTACAGAAAATTAATATTTTGAAAAATAAAAATAAAACCAAGTTTTGAGAAGGTTCATTCCAATATAGTGGTTTTACCACTGTAGCAAACTAACTCAGCTACACAGCCTCACGTACTGTGGCCTGTTGGTGAGGTAGTTGGTGCTCCATGAGGTCAGATGTTCGTCCACTCCTGCACCCCTCATCTTCTGCTGCAGTAGGCATGGCTGGATGGTGTTGAAGGCACTGGAGAAGTCGAAGAACATGATCCTCACAGTGCTTTTTTGCATCTGAAGGTGATTCAGAGCCCGGTGCTGCAGGTAGATGAGGGCGTCCTCCACCCCCATGTTTGGTTTGTATGCAAATTGAAGTGGGTCTATTTCTGGGCTCACCACTGAACGCA
This sequence comes from Aphyosemion australe, assembly GCA_006937985.1. Lineage (NCBI taxonomy): Eukaryota > Metazoa > Chordata > Actinopteri > Cyprinodontiformes > Nothobranchiidae > Aphyosemion > Aphyosemion australe. The sequence continues at coordinate 9,623 of SSNS01001509.1, read as the reverse complement.
GATGGGTGAGGATGAGTCTCTCCATAGTCTTCATCAGGTGGGAGGTCAAGGCGACAGGTCTGTTTCCCTGGGATGTGATGTTTTGGGGACTGGAACCACACAGGAGGTCTTCCACAGGATGGGGACCTGCTCCAATCGAAGGCTCAGGTTGAACATGTGTGTGACCACATCACACAGCTGGTCAGCACAGTCTTTGAGCAGTCTGGGGCTGATCCCATCAGGACCTGCTGATTCTCTGCTCTTAAGCCGCCTCAGTTCTCTCCTCACCTGGTCTGATGTAACTGAGAGGGGGTAGTGAGGGGGGGCTTGTTGCTGAGGATGGTTGGAGGAGGGGGGAGAAGCTGATGAATGGTGTGAAGTTGGGAGGTGGGGGGTTGGCTGGCTGAGTGGAGGTGTGTGTGTTGGGGGGGGGGGGGGGGGGGGG
>SSNS01001508.1:0-14172 GCA_006937985.1 Aphyosemion australe | reverse complement strand
TACTACTACTACTACTACTACTACTGCTGCTGCTGCTGCTGCTGCTGCTGCTACTACTACTGCTGCTGCTACTACTACTACTACTACTACTACTACTACTACTGCTGCTGCTACTACTATTACTACTTTTACTACTACTACTACTACTACTACTACTGCTGCTGCTGCTGCTGCTGCCGCTGCTACTGCTACTACTACTGCTGCTGCTACTACTACTACTACAACTACATCTACTACTACTACTACTGTTGCTACTACTACTGCTGCTGCTACTATTACTACTGCTACTACATTTTGATTTGTCATACTAACATTAGTTTGGATTTGTTGAACTGTTCTGTGAGGATAACACTAGAGTTTGTTTAGTTGGGTGTGGCAGTAGAGGAGCTGTCCCCTCTGTTATGTCATACAGCAGGGATAACCTGTCCATCCAGCCTGTTTTAGTTGTTTCCCTGATCCAATACACCTGATTCACCTGCAGATGAATAATAATTACCCAATGATTATCTGTATTTGAGCAGGGAAACAACTAAAACATGCTGGATAGCAGCCCTCCAGGAGTGGTTCTCCCTGGTTTACAGCATTGACTGATCAGCTGTGAACTAAGGCAGTTTTTTTAAAATTTGTTCCCCATGAAGAGGATCATTTTTCTGACTCCAGTGTGTCTGTTCCCAGAGTCAGGATCAGGCAGTTAGACCTGTGAGTGGATGCTCTATACCCTCTGTATCCTGAGAGATCTAGTGTGTTGCTGAAATTCAAAATCTCAGTTTATATCACATAAAGAGTGGTTCTGCAGATGGTGACCACAGACCACTTCTCAGTTCCTCTGCTTTCTGGCTGATGTTTTGGTCACTTTTGAATGCTGGCGGTGCTTTCACTCTAGTGGTAGCATGAGACGGAGTCTACAACCCACACAAGTGGCTCAGGTAGTGCAGCTCATCCAGGATGGCACATATGGACTGGCCCGCCCGTTCCCCAGCCCTGAATCCAATTGAGCACATCTGGAACATCATGTCTCGCTCCATCCAACAACGCCACGTTGCATCACAGACTATTCAGGAGTTAGCGGATGCTTTAGTCCAGGTCTGGGAGGAGATCCCCCAGGAGACCATCTTCCACCTCATCAGGAGCATGTCCAGGTGTTGTAGGGAGGTCTTCGACTACTGCTGAGGGGTTTCTGAAATATTTCATAGGCAAGACTGATGACATTCGAGCTCAAATTCCCCCGAAATCTAGTTTTAATGATGATGATATCTGTCCTGTATTTACTTCTTTTAATTCTTTTGATTCTGTGTCCCCAGATATGTTGGGTGAAATTGTTGGTAGCATGAAACCATCTGGCTCTGCACTTGACATTATACCATCCTGTATTATCAAGGAAGTCTGGCCAGCTATTGAAAATGTGGTTAATAATGTAATTAACTCTAGTTTGCATTCTGGTGAAGTTCCTAAGAGTTTGAAGCGAGCTGTAATCAAACCCCTTATTAAGAAACACGGTCTTGAGGTCTCTGTATTATCGAATTATCGGCCTATTTCTACACTGCCATTTCTTTCTAAGGTTCTCGAGAAAGTTGTTTTTAAGCAATTGTCAGACTATCTAGATCAGGGGTGCCCAATCCTGGTCCTGGAGGGCCGGTATCCAGCACGTTTTAGTGGTTCCTCTGCTCCAACACACTTGATTCAGTGGATGAATCACCTGTGCAGCAGCTCATCAGGCTCTGCAGAAGCCTGTTAATCACCTGCTGATTGAAATCAGGTGTGTTGAAACAGGGTTAAAACTAAAACCTGCTGGATACCGGCCCTCCAGGACCAGGACTGGGTATCCCTGATCTAGATGATAACAACATTTTTGAAGTTTTTCAATCTGGTATTAGAGCAAAGCATAGTACTGAAACCGCGCTTGTGAGAGTGTTTAATGATATTTATAATTACACTGATGCGGGTGATTTAGTCTTTTTATTGCTCTTAGATCTGACTGCTGCCTTTGATACTTGATCATGCTATACTCCTTAATCGTCTTGAAAACTGTGTCGGTCTTTCTGGTTTAGCACTTCGTTGGATGAGTTCCTACCTATCAGATAGGTATGTGACTGTTAGGATCGGAAGTTTTAGCTCCAGTGATGCTCCTCTCAAATACGGAGTCCCACAGGGCTCTGTACTTGGTCCTCTGCTTTTCAATCTTTATTTACTCCCACTTGGTGCTATTTTTAGGAAATATGGGCTGGACTTTCATTTTTATGCTGATGACTGTCAAGTCTATGCTCCCACAAAAGCAAAGGAAGTAGCTTTATTGTGTCTTCATGAGGTTAAGGATTGGATGAGTTGCAATTTCTTGCATATTAATGACTCTAAGACTGAGTTAATTGTGCTAGCACCGAGTGGTGCTCCTGTTGTTTCTCAGTCTTTGTTCAATGGCCTTTCTTATTGTTCAAAGGATGTTGTGTCTAATTTGGGTGTTAAAGTAGATTCTCAGCTTAATTTTGATTTACAAGTTAATAATGTGGTTCGATCATGCTTTTTCCACCTAAGAAATCTTTATAAGGTTAAGTCTTTTTTTACGCGGAAATGATCTGGAGAAGCTTATACATGCTCTTATAACTGCTCGTTTAGACTATTGTAATAGTCTATATTTTGGCGTAAACCATGGGAGTATTGCTAGGTTGCAGCTAGTTCAAAATACTGCAGCACGTCTTTTAACTGGCACATGTCGATTTGACCACATCACTCCAGTTCTTGCCTCTCTTCACTAAATCCCAGTTGAGTTTCGTGTTCAGTTCAAGATTTTGGTTTTGGCTTATAAATGCTTGAATGGCCTTGCACCTATTTACCTGTCTGACCTTCTCGTGCCTTATGTTCCATCTCGTCGACTTAGGTCAGCTGACCGGCATAGACTGAATGTCCCTAGGGCGAGACTACAGAGAAGAGGTTTTAGGTCTTTTTCAGTGGCAGCACCTACTCTGTGGAATTTGTTGCCAATAACCATTAGGCAGGCATCTTCTGTTGTCGTTTTCAAAAAGCTGAAGACTTATTTTTCTTCCACAGCTTTTAACACTTTGGTTTAACTTGGCAAGTCTATCTTTTGCCATTCCTTGCCTCTGACTATCATTTACTTCTTTTATTGTTAATTGCTTTTACTTGATTTTTTGTTTTTATTTGTTTTTAAATTGATTTTTGCTATTTTACTGTATTTATATTTTTATGTTCAGCACTTTGGGCAACATCGTTGCATTTAAAGTGCTATACAAATAAATTCGATGATGATGATGATGATACAGACAAGTGGTCTGTTACTTCCGCTCAGGCTGTGTAACCATATAACAATTTAGTACACTAGCTAATACAGCTATTCTGGCTTTGGCTTCACTTCCTGTTCAACTGCAGAGAACGTGTGATTCATGCACAAAGTGGGTAATACACAGTGGGGGTCAAAGGATAATTTGATGGAAGGATCAGGATCCAATCATTTTGAACGGGGTGAGGTTTTTTCAGGATTGTAAAAGCAATTACAGTTATGCCTTTTTTTTTTATTTTTTACAAAACATTAACTTTATTGGTTGTCATGTGAAGAGCATTTTGAGCAATATGGCAAAAAGTGCTCCAGAATATCTCCTACTCCACCCTTAAGGCCCCATGGGGCTCAGTTATGCATTTAAGAGTGGCCTGGCTCTTTTGAGTCTTCTGCTCTTACCATCTTTTCTTTTGATTTGTTGTTTTTTTTACACTTTTCTCTGACTTGGTAAGTCATCCATCAGTTGCTCCACCTGACCTTATTATGTGCCCATGTGCACTAGAGGGCACAGAGGAATAAAAATGTGAAACTACTCAGTCGAGGAGACTTTATTGCCATGTCACAAACAGGTCCTAACACTATCAGCTGTAGTTTAGAGGTTTGCATGAGACAGAATCAGGAACAAGAAGATGTTTTCTTGTCCTGGACACAGATAAACAAACACGCTCAACTATTTATAACTTTATTCTCAGAAATGACTCTGATCCACCACGGCATAACATCTGATCCAAGAGTGATAGATACGTTTTAGACTGTTCCGTGTCCACATGTCAGGATGAGAAACAGCTGTTAGCATGATGGACACAGAAAGACAAAGTCACTTAGCTGTAGTCCTTGACGAGGAGGTAAACCTTTTGTTTTTGTCTGTATATGCTGTGGTATTTCTGTCTCTTACATCATCAGACCTGACCTTAGTCTTTGATATTTTTTCCAGAATGGTCTTAACGCACTGCATCTGGCAGCCAAGGAGGGCCACATGGATCTGGTCCAGGAGCTTCTGGATAGAGGTGCACCAGTGGATTCATCCACAAAGGTAAAAAAAATCATTTTTCACAGAGAAAACATCCAGCTTTGATGGGAGGAAGAAGCTGAAAATAGAGCAGTTGGCCATCTTTGCTGTTGGCTCACGTGATATGACCACAGCTGTGTTGCACATCCAGTTCATTCAGTGTGATCTGAAGAAAACCTAATATTTACCACACGTTCTGACAAATACAGTGCAGTAAACGTTTGCATTATGATGAGTAACATCATGAGGCAGGAGGATCGCCGTGTTCTGCTGCTGCTGTGTCACACTTGTCCCTAAAACCAGCCTTGACCTACAGCTCCAAGAGTCTGACTGACACCCGACTCCTGGCACGTGCTTAATCTTTATTTGGTTTGGGGTTTGGGTTGAACTCTTTTTTTAAGAGGTCAACCCAGTTTATCTCCACGTGTGTGTTTGACTTAATGAGGATTGTTTTCATATTAATCACTGAAGACTATAGTTGAGTGGTCTGTTGGTGTTTAAGTGTAGAAACAGAGCTGCAGTGAGAGTGAAACCCTGAAGGAAGGTGATATGTTGAGTGGAGGTGTTAAAATGGTAGCTGGCTCCTGCCTAAGCAATGCTGATCATTCCTGCCCTGCAATAAGAGAAGGTCCAGCCTCTTCACTGGTTTGGATTTTCATGTGGAAACTTTTCTTGGTGTCACCCTAAAGCACAAGTAGACACTACATAACCAGTGCAGTCTGTGTGGTCACAGATGTCTTTGTCACAGGAGGTCCAGGTTGGATAAGACTGCATGCAGAACATTTTTGGTTGTATCATCTGGAAAAAAACATTAAGACATTTAGAGAACATCCATCAAACAAACCCAACTAGTTTTCTCAAAGTTCCATTTCTTGTTTATTTTGTTGTTTTTTTTTAGCTCCTATAGACTATCTAGAACATTATCTCATGAACTAGGAGTTAAACTTTGCCAGATACTGTCTCTTCACCATGAAGTAAGATAAAATTGGTGTGAATATGTTTTTTGTTGATCCAGAAAGGAAACACAGCTCTCCACATATCCTCTCTGGCTGGTCAGGTTGAGGTTGTGAAGATCCTGGCTAAACGGGGAGCTGACATCAATGCCCAGTCTCAGGTGAGTCTCTGCACTCTCAGGTCACTAAATAAGCCTGTTGCTGAATACGTTTTTCATCAGTAATCTTTTGTGTTTGTGGTTAGAATGGCTTCACTCCTCTGTACATGGCTGCCCAGGAGAACCACATGGATGTGGTTCGGTACCTGCTTGAGAATGGAGGCAACCAGAGCATCGCTACAGAGGTGAGTAGAGCGACTGCTTCAAATTCAGACAAGTTCGTTTTAACAATTGATACAATATAATCCTGACTTATGTTAGATGTGCTGGAAATAAAGTCATATGGAATAGATTTGGACATGTCCAGAGGAGAGACGATGATTAGGTAGAAGGATGCTGAGGTTGGAGCCACCAGGCAGGAGGCTGAGAGGAAGACCAACAAGGAGATTTATGGATGTAGTGAAGTTAGTTGGTGTGAGGGTGGAGGATGCAGAAGACAGGACTAAATGGAGACAGATGAAATATTAAATCATGTCCTAATAAGACTTTGTCTCTCTGTAAACCAGGATGGCTTCACCCCACTGGCCATCGCCCTCCAGCAGGGACACAACCAGGTGGTTTCCGTTTTACTGGAGAACGATACCAAAGGAAAGGTTCGCCTGCCTGCCTTGCACATCGCTGCACGCAAAGATGACACCAAATCAGCCGCCCTGCTCCTCCAGAACGACCACAACGCTGATGTCCAGTCGAAGGTACGGCCTGAGTTTAGCAGGACTTTAACAGTTTGCATGTGTTTGTGGAACTGAGTAAATACAGAGTTAGTGCACTGATACGACCTGTATGGGGCTTCAGGATTCTGGTAATGTCAGGAGTATAGAGATATAAAACTAGTCTAAAACACTGTTACCATTAAGATGTGTCTTACAAATCTATCTGTGGTCTGTATCTGGATAAGTTGGATTAAATTGTTTTACCTCTAATCTTTATATTCAGACTGAGTTTGAAAACGTATCATGAAAAATCAGCAGAGCTTGATGTTTCTCTTCTATTTTCATGGTCTTAGTTGCATGGTTACTTTTTTACTCGTAGGTACTTTGTGTCGTAGTGTCCAGCACTCTGGTCTCCCAGCTGGGCGTGTGAAGGGTTTATGCATAAAACTGATTGATGAAACAGGTCTGCAGCCTTTACAATTCAAAGAGCTGTTTGTCCTCCTCAGTCAACCTGAATAAAACTTGTTACAGGACCTTTTGAAAGAGACAATTTATGTTTGTTGAAAGATATCTACAGAGGAGTATTGGAACCTTTGGGGAAAAAAGCTTTTTCTTTTAGACAGTTGTATTTTGTGAATAAAACAATAGCTTATATTAGTAGAATATGAATGAGGAAGAAAACAGGTGATCTGAGGCACTCTGAGGATTGCTTTTATTTAGCAAGGTAATGCCGACGCGTTTCGGTCACGTACGACCTTCTTCAGGGCATAAAGCATGGTTTTATGCCCTGAAGAAGGTCGTACGCGACCGAAACGCGTCTGGTTAGGATGCCTCCTGGACGCCTCCCTGGTGAGGTTTTAAGGGCACGGCCAACTGGGAGGAGACCCAAAGGAAGACTCAGGACACACTGGAGGGACTGTGTCTCTTGGCTGGCCAGGGAACGCCTTGGAATTCCCCTGGAGGAGCTGGCCCAAGTGGCTGGGGAGAGGGAAGTCTGGGCCTCCCTCCTTACACTGCTGCCCCCGCGACCCGACTCCGGATAAGCAGAAGAGAATGGATGGATTGATGGCTGAATCTAAGGTCTCAAACAATGAGTCAAACCGCAGCTTAAAGCAGAGGTCAACTTATACTTGTTCTTTTTGAATTACGATCGGGCATGCTGAGTTTCACATGCATGCTGAATGTGAAAATAGTCTTCTTCCCCTATTTCCTGCAATAGCTTCCCAAAGAAAATAAACGGGGAAACGATTGGGTCAGAAAAAGCCACGCAGCTTGGCTCATGGTTCGGGAAGATTGTGTTGATTTTACAGCCAGGAGAGAGCAGAGCACGTCTCGGCTAGTAGAAGCTAACCTTTAGCATTAGCAACTCCACAACATGGCAGAACTTGTTCAGGCTTGTGTTATTTGTGGAGATAAAACATCAACGTTGCATTTTTTACCTAAGAAAGAAGGAGGCAGCGGAAGAGTCACGTTGCTGTTAGCCAATCAGAAGTGAGATGTTCATATATCATGAATATTAACGATTAAGCCTCCAAATCCTGCCGTTTTCTACCCGCTGTTGAAATCACTTTTACAGCAAAACCCACANACGATGTTCTCTACCAGAACCAGCTTATTAATTCAATTTAGTTCAGTTTATTTACACAGCGCCAAATCACGACAAGAGTCACCTCCAGGCACTTCACTTCAAGTTTCCTAGGAACCCAGCAGATCAAGTCACCTGAAACTAGACACCTGATAGAATAAACACCAAGAAAGGCACACATATTGTTTTTATATCATAGGCAGAGGTGGACTGGCAATCTGTGAGATCTGGAGAATCACAGAATGGCCAGTGTGCTCCGGGCCGTTGTCGGACATTGCCCCCCCCACCCCGTCGCTCAGACATCCCAGACAGAGGGTCGAGCAGACTGCAGCAACGATTCGCCTCCCACCTGCTCGTAGTAGTTATTACAGAGGATTCTCCCAACAGTGTCCCACCCCCCTGCCAGAGATGTTTTTCCCAACAGCACCCCCGACCCCAACCCCGCTAATGCATACGGCTGGACAAACAAAGATATTCCATCCATTATCGTCCCAGTCCGCCCCTGATCATAGACCACCTCAGGGCTTGTCAGAGATTCTCAGAGTTTAGTAAATGTTAGCTGGCGTCTGAGGTGGATGTACTCCTCCTTCTGCAGTGCTGGGTTGTGATTACTTCACTTTATTTACTCTGTTTTTGAAATATTTGAACCCAATTTTTTTTTTCTGTGAGATCCGTGCTGATATTATCCAGATACTAATCACAGCATGTTTCACTAGACCCTAGTATGTTTAATGTAGTTCCTGCTGAGCACCACTAACTTGATGTGATCTACTATTGCCTTGAAGCTGTAAATGTCTGTAGAGTTCCTGTTTTCCATCTGTCTCTGTGCATCTCTCTCTCTCTCTCTCTCTCTCTCTCTCTCTCTCTCTCTCTCTCCGTTTCTGTCATTCAGTGTCGCTGTGCCTGCCATGTCACTCCTGGTCCTGCCACTAACTGGGTCTCTCCTTCTTTTTCCTTCCTACCTCACACACACTTTCCCTCATCACCCCCTCCTCCCCCGCTGCACCGATGTCTAAGCGTAGCAATGTCCACTGCATGGAGTGTGCCACTGTCTGCAGGTTGTATGGTGGTCAGATCTCAGGCTGCATGCAAACATCTGGGGTGGAGCTCGCTTTTAATGATGCTTTTAAACATAAGCCGGGGATGGGGGGCTTAAAGCGACAATCCTGTGTTAGTGGTAACAGTAATGTGTAGTTATGACTCCAGTGACATGGATAAAGACGGTTTATGTTACTACATACATTTTTATTTAGCCCGCTTCTATGTGAGACACCCTTTCTATTGTTATGGAGGAGGAGACGGTGCAGGATGTATTTGTGTGTTTACTAAAAATGCCATAAGGGCTTCTGCTGCTGGGGTGCAGCCATGTGCATCATGACTCATAATGAAGCTTCAGATGAGATCAGCTATAAACAGCAACATGCTCTGTACAGTCACCCTGTTACCAAAAACAATTATCATCTCTGGATACACAGAAAATAATCAGTCACCGTAGCCTAAACACCAGCTGAGACAGCTCGTCTGAAGTCAGAACTCAGAAAAATGAGCCTGGAGTTTTAAAGCATGTTTAAAACTCAAGTGAATGAAAATGTTTGATGGTGTGAGAGTTTGATAGAATATGTTTAAAGTTCTTTACATCGTCAGAGATTAAAGCAGCTCAGATAGGATGTTGCATCATAGTCGTGGTACAACATGTTTAAAAATGGGAGAAGCATGAGATGTCAGGGCAAAATACATTCATGTATAACAGCTTTATTATAAATTTCAACCTGTGACCAGGGCTGCACTGTTGCCTCACAACAAGAAGGTCACAGGTTCAAATCCTGCCTGTGCAGCCTGTTTATGGGGAGTTAGCATGTTCTCCCCATGCATGAATGGGTTTTCTCCAGTTTCCTCCCACAGACATAAAACATGCAGTCCAGGTGGACTGGAGACTCTAAATTGTCCCAAGGTGTGACCAGCGTGTCCCCCACCTCTCAGCCTTTCAGCTGCACGAGTCAACCACTCATTTCTGTTATATTGAAAGTAATTTGGCCCATTTGGAACAATGTAAAATACCTGGGTGCAGCTTCTTTGTGTCTAAAACACACACCGTCATACTGGTTGTTGCACATAATCCGGAGAAACTGGTCTGCAGACTCAGCAAATTGCTTCATTTAGGAGAAAGCTGCAGTTTGTGCACAAGTACAGAAACATGAGGACATTTCTTTTTTCTGCTAACAGAACCTGCCAGCGACACTTAAAAAAACCTCAGTAACAAATATTACAGATGTTTGAGTCTTGAAGCTAACTAGGGCTCATTTTTAAACGTTTAGTAACGTTTTGTTGTTGCATCGTTGAGTTGATTGAACATCACATTTGTTCCTAATTAGTGAAATTTCTCATTTTGAAAAAGGTGATTTCATTCCCAGATTCCCAGTCCAAGGTCATTTATTTCTCTAAACTCTTTACACCTGGAGAATATTTCCTGCAACATTCTAGGCTGCATCATCTGTTAGCTAAACCACATCAGATGAGCTTGGGTTGTTTGTTGAAACCAACAGCAGACATGCTAGCTAAGTGAAGTGAGCCGCTCCAGCCATGTTGTTAGCCCATTCAGAGACACCTCCATGTGTCCAACAAGCCTAACTGAACTGATCTCTCCTCCCTCGCCCCCCGCTACAGATGATGGTCAATAGGACTACTGAGGTATTCCCATTTTCCTTTTATCCGTCTCAGAGTTGATATTCACTCACCCTCCTTTTGCCATCGCTCTTCCCTTTTCCTCCACCACCTTCATTGTTGCACTTCTACATCTGTGCTTCCTTGTAAACCACTTGCTTCATTCTCCCACAGTTTCAGTTGGTTTGCCTCTGAGTAGTCGGACTCCACCATGCATGGCTGACAGGAGTGGACATGTTGTCCTGTCCTGAGCTCAGGACCTGCACAGCTTTATTAGCACCACTCCATCTGTATTGCCATTATCTTTAAGCCTGTGTTGGTTTGTCTGGAAGTTTGTATTTTTCATCTTGGACCTTCAGTACATTTCTGAATATCTCTGAGCATCATCATGGACATGAGCGGTTTACCGATGCATTAGAAACGACTGCTGCGATGTTTTAAGTTGATGCATATTGTGCCGATGCCTTTTTGCTGAAGCTTTAAATGTCTGCTGTCTGTTAGTCTTTCATTAACTCTGTTTGTTGGTGTTGCATGATTTTAGAAGCACTAAGAGCAGATTAGAACTTTTGCTGACTGGTGACAAACTGCTCTGGTTTTCTGAATGACCAACGCTGCCAAAATAAAAATAAACTCCTTCATTTCCATCAGTGAATGAAGAAAACACGCTGCCAACATGAAACTATGAAGTTTCATAGCCTGCATGCTCCTATCGATTAATGATGTCTGTTGTGTTCCCATCATTTTGCACCATGTAACTGGTGTTAGCAGGTATCTTTGTCTCTAAATGGAGCGTTATTTATCATTTTGACTCGATTAGAGAACAACTTCTGCTCATCCATGACACAGAATACAGATTTAAGACCTCCCTTGTCTCTTTTTACAGGAGCTACATCTTTACTTTCTCATGAACATTATTTATCATGATCCTGCTTTAAATCAATCTATTTCAAATTACAAATGTTTTGACAGGACCAAGTTAGGTAAAAGGCTAATTGCACCCCTGACATGTTTCTGCCTTTTAGCGTTCTTTTTAATTTAAGTACAAAGTCAAAAGTAAAAATGACTTTTCTAAACAACTGTGGAAAATCAAACATAAGCTGAAGGTGATTACATTTAGTTTTTATTTTGGCAGCCTGAGTCGTTAAAATGATTTTTGATTTTTTTTTTCCCTTTAGCATTTTTTACAATAAGCTGAACTGTTGACAGTTGTGTTATTATGAATGGTGTTGATTGATTGATATATGTACTTGTGTATTTACATATATGTACTTATATGTACATATATGTACGGACAGAGCTTAGCAGCATGATGCAGCCGCGCAGCTTTTCTTTGCACCATTGGAAGCTTTTGAATGTCTAAAGTTGTGTAACCATCACGTTAGTCACTGTGTTCTTCACACTTTTGTAAACAACTTTTTCACGTTAAATCGGACCAACACTTACAGAATGGCAAGGTAAGGCAAGAATTTCACAACTCCTCCAACCTGCTCTGAATTCTCTAACTTCCCTCATCATTGCTAGCTCTAATGACTCTGATGTACAGTTATCATAGTGCACTGGTGTTAGTGGGAAAGCTCGTATCCTTCAGTTCTTTTCATTTGGTTTAGACCGTTTGGTGTCCATCTCCACGTTGATCTGGATGATAACCACTGTGTTCTGTACATCTGTCAATCTTTTGGTTTCTTTTAATTGTGACTCATGTTGTAAAGACAATTATTCTTTTATCAGCATGGCACTGGTGTGTGTGTGTGTGTGTGTGTGTCTAAGTTTCATATGGGTGCAGCATTTACTGGTTTGTATCTTTAATGTAAAATCATGGGTTTAATTTTGTTTGTTTGCTTTCTTTTCATCTCTAATGGTCGATGTGACTGCTGCATGCTGGGAAGTCTGAAGCTGGCGAGGGTCAGAGTAAACACATGTGTGGTTAAAGCTGCTGTCTCACCTGTCCTCCTGTCTCTGTCTTTGTCTTCCTTATGTTTGTGTTGCAGAGTGGATTCACCCCGCTGCATATCGCTGCTCACTACGGGAACGTCAACGTGGCCACACTCCTGCTCAACCGCGGGGCGGCTGTCGATTTCACAGCACGAGTAAGACACCTGACTAATGGCCTCGGGGTTAGGGTTACAAACACACCTGAGGTCATTTAGTCTTTGCAAATCATTCTGAACTTTAAGTTTATTCCACAGCAAACAAAACAGTTTCAAATAAGTGTTTAATAAAACACATTTTCATGTAATTAAATGAAACAATAAATAAAACTGTGACAGTTTTTGTTACATTTTCTGAAGCATCCTCCTCTGAGAGCGGTTAAATCCAGCAGCCGTTTGTTATCCAGCTGCAGAAACGCTCACAAGTCAGAATCACTTCAGACTGTCTGTTTGAGGCGTCTCAGAGCATCTTTATTAAACCTGCTGAGCATCGCCCCCTACACCACCTTTAATAGTAGCAAAAGGAAAAGAATGCAAGTTATTTTTAGCTTTTTAAACAAAGTAACTAAAAATAGAGTGTATCATCTAGAGCTCTACGGAGACACAGGAGAGTTGTGAGGAACAGATTTTAACTTGAGTACTGAAACACACAGATATGTTAAAGACCCACTCAATGAAAATCGTGTTTTTTCTGTTTTTAACATGTTCTTTAGGCATTTTTCTTATGCTACAGGACATATATAAAGAAATTTAAGCTCAAAGTTGCATTTCTGAGTATTTCTGCATTCAAATCTCTGTGAATCAGTAGCAATGCAGTCTAAAACTGACTGGGTTTGTGATGTCACAAAGCCACTGGGCAGAGCACAAACTCCACTCCGCTCTGCCCCCTCAGGCTCTGAGGAGTAGAGAAGAAGATGGAGGAGGGGTCCTCCATGCCAATGGCTGCGCCCACAACCCAAAGTCAAATTTTTAATGAGCTACTTTCACTATGTAGAAACTAAGTACTAGAAAACGGCACAGGTTTTGTGATTTTGGCTAAAAACGACATAATCATAGTTTAAAGACCACTGAGAACTATTTAAAACAGCTAAAAAGATGATCGGAGTGGGTCTTTAAAGCCCTCCTATAAGATCAGTGATTTTTCAGGTTGTGTCTAAAAAGGTTTGTTGTGAAACTAAATACTTTGTGATTAATAATCCGTTTTCTTTTTTCTTTTTTTTAAATCCTGATTGCAGTAAATATTTTATTATGAAAATCTATATTATCTGTGTTTTCTCTCTCTGCAGAATGGCATCACTCCTCTTCATGTGGCGGCCAAGCGAGGCAACACCAACATGGTCCGCCTGCTGCTGGACCGAGGCTCTCAGATTGATGCTAAAACACGGGTTTGTACCACAGGAACTGAGCATCACTTTACCCTGGCGGGGGTCGGAAGGCTCCCCTCTCTTCTAGAAAACACATTTGATCTGTTTTCCTCCAGTGGTTGTAGATGGAGTATTATACTCATGTCCAGTAACAGGAGCAGATGTGAGCTTCAGTTCAGTCCAACATCAGAGGATTAAACTCTGACTCTGACCTGCCTGCTGTTGGGCTGAAGCCACATAACTGGACATTCATGTTGTTGGCTTTAATTGGATTTAAAAATGAAGACAACATCCAGAACCTCTCGCCTCATCTGAATGCAGAGCAGCTACACCACCACGTCTGTAGTATTCAGTCTGGGAGGAGCAGGAAGTCATGGACGTCTGACAGCAGGACATATTTGTGTGTGTTCTGTAGGACGGTCTGACTCCACTTCACTGTGCAGCTCGGAGTGGACATGAAACGGCTGTAGAGCTGCTGCTAGAGAGAGGAGCGCCTCTGCTGGCCAGGACCAAGGTGGGTCACACACCTGTAGGACGTATTATCTCTATGGACATCAACTCTTAAAAAAGGGTTT
>SSNS01001507.1:0-14940 GCA_006937985.1 Aphyosemion australe | reverse complement strand
AATAATTGATAGACCCCCTATTGGCCGCTCGGGCGCAGGAAATGCGGTCGCCATCTTAGATCGGTCGAGCTTCCGGCAGACCTTTTCCTCTTTTCTACAGTCTTTGCGGCAGACACGAACCATAACAGCAGCAGTAAACATGATGCCTGAGCTCTGTGCGGTTTATTCTTGCTCTAATCGGCGGACTATTGAGACCATGGCTCGGGGGATAACTTTTCACAAGTAAGTTCGAGCATTTTTGTAAATATAACTTTGTTGTACTATATTTGTGTCCACCAGCAGCACCTCCTTGTTAGCTAACGTTAGCTACATGTTTACTGCTGGTGCTCCCCTGACAATGAAGGCTAAATGAGACTATTAATCATTTATTCCAAAACACTGACTTAAGTTACAGCTGACAAGAATGCTGCTGTAGAAATCAAACAAATCTTCCTGGTATCAGATAGCTCATGTCTCAGACCCTCCCCTCTGACTGGAGAATAGTTAGCTAACATGCTAAGAGTTTTGCTGTGCAGAACTTTTAGTTTTAGTTCATTATCAATAGAAATGCAGATTTTAGGTTAAAGAAAGGTTCTAAGAAATCTTAAAGAAGAAGTAAACAGAATAGTAGGAATAACACAAGATGAAAATAGCATTGACCTCCTTTGTACAATATTGGTAGACACTAATCTGCAAATTGCATGCTTTTGTTTTCTAGGTTTTCCCACAAAAGATGTGAGGAAGAAGTGTGAGGCTTCCTGCAGCTGATTTATTATGATTAGAACTGGACTGTGTCGGATGGAGTTTGTTTCATCTTCAGCTTCCTGGTTCTCCTTCAAACAGTAAGTGTATCATAAGGCCATCAGCATTCATAAATGTACATATCCTTTTATCAATCACAAGGCAGAGTGTAATACTTATCCCCCAACATACCTTGTCTTGATGATATTTGTCACAAATTAATTTATTTTAATAAACGTCCTAAGAATCATGTCTAGGTGCCCCAGAGTTTTCACAGCACCAGAGGCCCCCTGATGTAAACTGAGAACCACAGGTGTGTACTATAAACAGTATATTATTGTTAAACATTATGCTTGTTTGTTTTAACCAGAAAAGTGCAGAACTACATCCAGAAGAGCCAAAGAGAGCCTGTCTGTGACCTCCCAGAGACTAACCTCAGCCTGATGATGTAAGTATTTAAACATCATAACACTAACCCTAACCTAAACCAAAAGCGTATTCACACCATACCTCTAAAACCATGTTTTAGGGTATTTTGTCATTGTGATGCCCAGCCAAATGTCCCCACAATGTGGAAATGTCCACACGCTACAGGTTAAAAGTTAAAATTTGTTCACTTCAGCATATAAAAACAAGTACCTCAGAGAGACTCTATTTTTGCCCCTCCCACTCCACACACAATACAAAGCAAGTGTTAATGTTGTCCAATTCAATTTTTGGAAATTACCAATGCAAACATGGTAAATAAATATGTTTCTGTTCCTTTACAGGAGGCTGTGATTGGTGGATGTTGAGGCTGCCATGAACAAGATGATGCCAGAAAACCCAAACTAAACACAGATGTGTAGCTGTCATGCTGGATGCCACAGCCGTCAGACTTGATCTCATTGGTTAAGTCTGTGGTTCTGAAGAGAAGGCTGCACCACGTGGCCAAACTCACCTCTCTTGAACTGCAGAAGGGGAGCTCCAGATAAAAATTCTACAAAGCAGTCCTCTTCCAGGGGTTTTAGCTCATGTAAAGCTTTCAATTACTATTTTAAAAAATTCTCAACACAAATAAAACTAACTCCTTTAAGCAGTTAGTTATTTTTTTTCTCTCTTTCTCCCTGTGTGCTGTTTGGCTGTAATCAGAATTGATGTCTGAGTATTGAAAACAAGCCATACAGTTTTATTCTCACAGGTGGAGCATTATAGATTCAGCTACACACAAAAATACAACAGAACCAGAATATCACTATGCAGTCAGTTCTGACAGATGGTTTGTCGAGCTCTTGTCATTGACTTTGTTTTAGTTGTTGTCTCTCTCACCCTCTCTTTGAGTTATATTGGTACTATATGTATATGAAACACTCATTTATTTAAATTGTTATAAGAATTATATTGTATATATTAAAATGGCTGAGTAGTACTTTCTGCTTCTCTATAATATATATAGTGTGTTTTTTTAAAATACCTACCATAGATCTCACACTTGGTATATAGTCCTTTTTTGAATTATTTTGATTCTCATTGTTTGACTGTGATTTTTATGTGTTTGATTCTTTTTTCTATAGGTTTTGTCACTAGGCAGTGGATAAGAATCCCATATGTACCCACAGCAAACCCATTATGATTAAAAACGCTCAAACATGTGTCCTGTATCAGAGCTACATGTGTGAAGTTTACAGTGAAAAAAACCGCATCAAAATCGGTTCAGTATTCAAGGAGTTATGGTTGATTTAACATGCTGACACTTCAATGTCTCTGCAAAAGGAGGGGGGGCGCGACCGATCCAAGATGGCGGCGCCACCGCTCGTCAGCGCCCATAGGCAATAGCGGCCACGAGGGGTCTATCAATGTCTATGGGCTGTCATCGTGGCTGTCCGTGACTGCCGCCGGAAATGACGTGGCTGTAGCTGGCTGTTATTTTTATTTATTTTTTGTGTATTGAAAGAAAATCAGTACCATTACAGAAAAATTGCTCTGTGAATACTCTATACCTAATGACCTATACTGTACAAGGCTTAGCTGGTTGTTATTGTGGCTGTCCGTGACTGCCGCCGGAAATGACGTGGCATGTAGCTGGCTGTTGCTGGCTGTCATCGTGGCGGTCCGTGACTGCCGCCAGAAATGACGTGGCAGTAGCTGGCTGTTGCTGGCTGTCATTGTGGCTGTCCGTGACTGCCGCCGGAAATGACGTGGCAGTAGCTGGCTGTTGCTGGCTGTCATCGTGGCTGTGACTGCCGCCGGAAATGAGGCGGCTGTAGCTGGCTGTTCCCGGCTGCTGCTGGCTGTTATCGTGGCTGTCCGTGACTGGCAGCCACCGCCACGATTTGAGCTCGGCCCTACTGGACAATCGGAGCTCCAGCATCAGGTGAGAAAGCGGTGAGTTCAGCTTTTCTCTAGACTTCCTGCCCTCTGGATCTGCTGCTGTTCCTTTGGCCTCTCTGAGAAACGCGCTCGTTTTGCTGCTTTCATCAGACTGAAGAGGTTCCCTCTATCAGACTCGCTCATTTGAGTTGGTCATGATGCAGGATCGCTGCTCGCTAGCTCTCTGATCCATCCTGCTCACACTCTCCGACGGAAAAGCCCCGAATCTGAATGTGACTCTGGAGGAAAAAGCGGTTAGCTCTACTCCGTGAACTCTGGTGACCAAAGGTCCTCTTTTCCAGACTGGATGTGTCCTCAGCTGATCAGAACCAAAGCGTTGGGTCTTTCATCTCCTGCGTTCTTCTGAAGCAGCATCTTAATCAGCTCTCCTGCTTTGTTTCTATTGCAGCTGTTAGCTAAACACGGCTAAAGGAAACCTGCTACACTTCAGGATCTGGGACTGATTCATCGTGTGTTCTTCACCATCTGGACCTGGACAGCATGGATACAGGTACTGATACATCACTACTACTGTGTGAGTGTGTGAGAGACACTTGGTCTGGTTTCCTCTATTATCTCTCAGCTTATTAAACAAATCACCAAACTATCAGTACTCCCACATTTATAACCCAGTATCTCACTACAGATGGTCTCTGCAGACTTCATTGATGCACAAACACAAGAAAACACCAACATCAGCTCCTGAAACCAGAAATCAACTCCATCTCTTCTGTCTGTCACAGTTTAATGAGTTACCACATTCCTTCAGTCATTACCACTTGGAAACCACTTCCTGCTTTGCTCCCTGCTTGCTTACATTAATTTTCATTGAGATCTTTGTTTTTCTGCTCAGTGACTACTGGACTATTTTAAACCCCTGAAACCTTTTCTAATAGACATAAGGTGTGTTTTCTTTATCGGAACTTCTGGGTAAATTTACAGGAAGTTCCCGATGTGCGCTTGTCTCCACTTGACCGGGCCGGCCGAACGCACCTAGAGGTCTACTGCGGTGTTTTTACTACGACACTGATCTACAGTTCCAATTTAGTTCTGGTTTATTTATAAATCGCTTGGGGCATTGGTAGCAGAGGCGTTAAGTGTCCTCCCCATAATCGAAAGGTTGCAGGTTCAATTCCCGCTAACTATTTTGGTGGCATTTTAAACTTGAAAGCAAAGGCAGTGTAACAGCCAGTAGTAATGTGTGCATACTGGACAGTCAACATGCTGGAAATGACAGAGCTGCATAAGCAGCCTTACAAACGAGCTACTTTCTCATTTAGCTTTTCCCTTCAGGCGTCACCACAGAGAATCATTGGTCTGCATTAAGTCCTAGTTCACAGCAGCATCTCTAACAAAAGCTCAGAGCCAGCCAACCCTGAAAGATATGTTAATAAACACAGAGAAATAGAAACAGACCGACAGCAAAATGTTAGGTGTCTCCTTCTTGCTCACCTGAGCTGACTGCACCAGTAGCTACAGGTGTTGTGCAGGGAAATGTTAGCCTGCCAGCCATGGCACCACATGCCTGCCCCATTATGAGAACATGCATCACTCAATAGAGCCACATAATGAGGACTTAAACAATTTGAAAAGTGAGTAACTCTGCTACTTTTGAAAATATTCATAATATTAAAGTTTTTTTCTAAATGTACTTCCTAAACAAGCAAGTACATTTTATTTATATAGCACTTATCACAGAAAGAGAGTCACAAAGTGCTTCACAAAGATCAACAAAACAAATCATAAAGTCATAGAATCGACTCGACTCAAACTTTATTTATATTTCACTTTACAGCCATAAACATGCCACCAAAGTGCTTACCAGACACAAGTTAAAAACACAAGATGTGAAATCTACTATAAATCAATAAAACAACACAAACAAATAAAAACCATAGAAATAGCAGCACAAATGGTCACCTCACAAAGTTAAAGGCTAGATTCGCTTAGATGTAAAAACTGCTACAGAAGAGGACTGCCCAATATGTGATGAGAGCTCATTCCAGAGTTTTGGAGCTACCACCGAAAAAGCCCCCCCCCCGGCATCTTCAGCTGCGACGTGGGGACCACGAGCTAGGACGGGTCTTCTGAACGGAGCGCCCAAGAGGGAACATACAACTGCAGCATGTCTGCCAAGTACGCTGGAGCCAAACCAGTCAGAGCTTTAAAACGAATCCTAAAAGAGACAGGTAGCCAATGTAGAGCTGCCAGTATTGGTGTAGCACGATCAAACTTTCGTCTGCCGTCCAAGAATCTCCCGGCAGCATTTTGGACAAGCTGCAGACGAGCTAAGGCCCTCGGATTCACGCCGAACAGTGCAGAGTTACAGTAGTCCAGGCGTGAAGTTATGAACGCATGCACAACAGTTTCAAGATCACGTCTAGACAAAAATGGTTTATAGAATCATAAAATGATCTTAAAAACAAAACAACAAAAATTCAGAAAATAAATAAAAATCTGAACACAGTCATAACAAGTGATGTTTTTTTTGGCAGATAAACTAAGGAAATGACATAAATACAAAAAGAAATACCCAAATAATACAAAATTTAATGATGTTTTTCCTTTTTCTCCTTTTAAATCATGTTCTTGAGCCAGTTTGTGCTAAAATGACCCTTTTACAGGGTCAAGGAAAGGTCACCCAGCCCCTGTCGCCCCCTGTGGCCAGAATATTCCACTTGCAACTTCACAGTTGCCGGTCCGGTCTGCTGGGACATCGAAAAATTCAGCTTGACCTGCCTGGATTTGCAGTATGGCTCCAGCACGTTTCCTGCATGTTTTAGATCATGAATGCAGCTGATTTGTTTAATTTAGTGATGAAGAACTCCCGTAGAAACGAATGAAGGCTGGGAGGACATTTCAGCAGTTAGATTAAGGTGTTAAAAAGACGAACGCGCAGCGAGGAGAGAGAAGTTTTACTTTCTGTTCCGCCAACGAACACTAGGGGGTGCTAAAAACAAGCCAAAACTGACTAGTGTCCCTTTAATGTTTTCCTAAAGTATCGAATCAGGACTTGGTACCGAAAGATACTCAAACTCAAATGACTCGCACTCAGATCAGGAGCAAAAAATGTGATCGGAACATCCACACTAGTGAATTTAAGTCCTCCATCTGATTTGGGCTTGTTGTGGTGTCATTTTTAAAGCATTTTCTTCATAGATTATGAGTAATTGAAATGCTAACAAAAACACTAAATCATACAAGTCAAACTTGAAAAAATTTAAATACTGTGCTAAGGTCCATTTATTTCAGTAATTAGACTGAGAGACCATTTTAAGGCCCAGGAACTATTTGCAGGTGTTTTCTATTTGCAGCAATTCAACTTCATATCTATGTAGATTACATTTATACGTTTGACCTCACAGCTCATTTTCTCCCTGCATAGTTAAAGAAGTGCAACGGTGGCTTTAATCCTGGCAGTGGAGAAGAACAAAGTTAAAGTTCCAAGTCATCATCACACACCGGTGAAGTTACATCTCTGCATGTGACCCATCCCCGTGGTGGGGAGCTGCAGCTGTGGCCGCGCTCGGCAACTATTTGGTGGTTTAACCCCCCAATCCAACTCCTTAATGCTGAGTGCCAAGCGAGGAGGCATTGGGTCCCATTTTTCCAAAGCCTTTGGTATGACCCGACTGGGAGTCGAACCCTGATCTCCCAGTCCCGCGGCGGACACTCATACCACTAGGCCACCGGAGCTGGTAACATCATATATGGCATGAGTCAGGGCACCTTAACGAGAACTTGTGCAAAACATGGCTGCCAAATTCCTAGTGGGTAAAAGGAAGTTTGATCATGTTACTCCGATCTTGACTGAACTACGCTGGCTGCCTGTTGATTTTAGAATTAGTTTTAAGATCCTTTTATTGGTTTTTAAATCATTTAATGGGTTAGCTCCATCTTATTTGCAGACTCTGTTACAGCTATATACCCTGGTGCGGGCCCCTTTGTTCTTTTTCAATATAATTGCCATCCGGAGCTCGGCAGTAACTCCCCATGTGATGATGACATCACCACCATGACACCAAATTTAATAATGGGCAAATAAATAAATAAGTCACACTTGTAAAAATGACCATCAAAAGGCACAGCTTATGGTCGAATAATTTGTCCAGTCTCCCAACTCTTGTGTGTGTGTGTGTGTGTGTGTGTGTGTGTTGTCAACATGTTACAACAGTCAGTAAATCACATCATGTGTTTCAGTGTTTCCTACAGATGTTCAACAGATGGTGCTGGTTAAAGAAGAAGCTCCTGAAGAACAGAGTGCTGGTGTGGACCAGCAGGCCCCAGAACACCTCCACATAAAGGAGGAACAGGAGGAACTCTGGACCAGTCTGGAAGGAGAGCATCTCCATTTGAAGGAGGAGACTGATGCTGCCAGGTTTCCATGTACTGCAGTTTCTTTAAAGAGTGAAGATAATGAAGAGAAACCTCTGTTCTCACAGCTTCATCAGCAGCAAATAGAAGACAGAGATGTTCCAACCAGCAGCTCAGCTGACCAGATGAAAGCAGAAACTGGTGGAGGAGCAGAAACTAGCAGGAGCCCAGATCTGAACCCTCATGAACAGACATCTGATTCTTCAGAGACTGAAGTTAGTGGAGATGATGAAGAGGATGATTATGTGAATCCAGACTCTGAGCTGTCAGACTCTGGGTCTGAAACTGGAGACAAAGACGATGACTGTAATGAGTCAGGTGTTAAGTCTGTCAACAAGTCCTTCAGCTGCTCTGAGTGTGGTAAACAATTTCTCCACAAGTCGTCTCTCCAGAAACATGTGAGAGTGACAAGTCATTCAGCAATAAGGTCTTCAGGCTGTTTGGTCAGTAAGAAATGTGTTAGAGTGAAGAAACATGTAGACTCATGCAGGAAAGTCCAAAAAGAGCTACAATCATTTAGTTGTGATGACTGTGGAAAAAGATTTGGTTCCAAATCAAGGTTAAACAAACACATGAGCGTCCACACAAAAGAGAAATATTTAGCC
This sequence comes from Aphyosemion australe, assembly GCA_006937985.1. Taxonomy (NCBI): domain Eukaryota; kingdom Metazoa; phylum Chordata; class Actinopteri; order Cyprinodontiformes; family Nothobranchiidae; genus Aphyosemion; species Aphyosemion australe. Next base: position 6,892 of record SSNS01001507.1, on the reverse strand, counting down.
TGTGAACTCTGTGGACAAAAATGTAGTCGAAAGTCAGCTTTAAACATTCACATGAGAGTCCACACAGGACAGAAACCTTTTGCCTGTGAGCTCTGTGAACAAAGATTTAGTCGAAAGACAAATTTAAAAACTCACATGAGCATCCACACAGGAGAGAAACTGTTTGCCTGTGAGCTCTGTGGAAAAAGATTTAGTCGAAAGTCAAGTGTAAAATCTCACATGAGAGTCCACACAGGACAGAAACCTTTTGCCTGTGAACTCTGTAGACAAAGATTTCCTTATAAGCAAGGTTTAAACAAACACATGAGCGTCCACACAGGACAGAATCCTTTTGCCTGTGAATTCTGGGAAAAAAGATTTAGTCGAAAGAGAAGTTTAAACAAACACACGAGTGTCCACACAGGACAGAAACCTTTTGCCTGTGAGCTCTGTGAACAAAGATTTAGTCGAAAGACAAATTTAAAAACTCACATGATCGTCCATACAGGACAGAAACCTTTTGCCTGTGAGCTCTGTGGACAAAGATTTAGTCGAAAGTCAAGTGTAAAATCTCACATGAGAGTCCACACAGGGGAAAAACCTTTTGCCTGTGAGCTCTGTGGACAAAGATTTCCTTATAAGCAAGGTTTAAACAAACACATGAGCATCCACACAAGACCGAAACATTTTGCCTGTGAATTCTGTGAAAAAATATTTAGTCAAAAGAGAAGTTTAAACAATCACATGAGAGTCCACACAGGACAGAAACCTTTTGCCTGTGAACTTTGTGGACAAAGATTTACTCAAAAGTCAAGTTTAAACTATCACATGAGACTTCACACAGGACAGAAACCTTTTGCCTGTGAACTCTGTAAAGTAAGATTTCCTTGTAAGCTAAGTTTAACCAAACACATGAGTGTCCACACAGGACAGAAACCTTTTCACTGTGAAATTTGTGGACAAGGATTTGCTCAAAAGTCAATTTTAAACAATCACATCAGAGTCCACACAGCGCGGAAACCGTTTGCCTGTGAACTCTGTGGAAAAAGATTTCGTCAAAAGAAAAGTGTAAACTATCACATGAGAGTCCACAGAGCGCTGAAACCGTTTGCCTGTGAACTCTGTGGAAAAAGATTTAGTCAAAAGAAAAGTGTAAACTATCACATGAGAGTCCACACAGGACAGAAACCATTTGTGTGAACTCTCAACAAAGATTTAATCGCAAGACAAATTTAAACTGGCACACGAGAGCCCACACAGGACAGAATAACTATCACTGATCAAAAAAAGTAATGACTGATAACTCTAGAAATAATCTTAATTCATCTCCGCTTGAACCAGTTGACACATTTAAATTCTTAGGTGTTTGGTTGGATTTTGATCTATCCTTCAAAACGCACGTACAATCTATTACCAAAAAACTTCATTTCCGTCTAAAACATATCAATCAATAAGGTATTCTACAGTTGATGTCACCACGCAAAGGCTTCTGGGAAGGGTCATACTGATAAGCCGCATTTACAATAGAAAATATACAGTTTCAGAGCGCTTTGACGTCAATATGAAGGCATAAAATTGAAGTTGTTTTGACGGAGAAAAACATACCAGAGAGCTTTTCGTGATGGCGACCCTGCTAATTATTGATTGCCAGAACTGAAGCGCTAGCTCAAATGAAAGTGAAAGTAAAAACTATCTCCTGTTTGCAGCGCTGTTGTTTTAAACGCCGTTATTCCCATCACAGCTCCTTCTTGAGTAAAATAAAAATAAGTTCAGTACTCACAGTGTTCAAGTAACATTTTCTCAAGGTAGTTTTTTAACTGTCAGGTTATCATTTGTGTCCCTACTTTTTATATTCCACTCACCTCTGGTCAAAAGCCTTTTTCGTGGACGTTTGGGTGGACATGCTGTTTGGCCGAGACGTTCAGCTGGACCCCTCCGTTAGCACCGCTGCCTCCGCTCTCCGTTAACACCGCTGCCTCCGCTCTCCGTTAACACTGCTGCTTCTAACTCCCCGTTAACAAAGCTGCCTCCGCTCTCCGTTAACAACGCTGCCTCCGCTCTCCGTTAATACCGCTGCGTCCTGCATAATTCTCCTCTGCTGCTGCTCCTCCTGGATAAGTTCCCGTCTGCGAGCGTTGCTAGGACCGGCGGCTGGTCATTCTTGGATGTAGGACTTTTCCCTCCGGGAAAATGTAAGTAACAAATACATGCTTTTCTTGACCTCCTCCACACAGTTAAAATCTGCTCGTCCAACTTAAAAACTACCACCGCTTTGCTTCTTCTGTCTTAGTCTGTGTAGCTTTCCAGCTGTTTTATGTGGTTTGTGGTCGCGGACTTTACCGGCTTTGGAAAAGGGATAAAAAGTTCTCTCTAACATCCGATCTGGGCGTCTAGAGTTCGATTAGCACCTCCCCCAGCAGCAGCGGTTAGTTCCTTGCTGTTTGAAAATCTTTAGGAGAGGAAAAAATAACTTTATTCAGATCGGAGAAACTCAGACCCATAGGAATCCATTATAACTGCTAGCTTACTTGTATGACCCTGCGCCCCAGAGTGCTTTGCGACAATCTATTTTTAGCTACTGTAGAAAGCTCTATTGCCTGTTTGGTTTTAGTCTTCTGTTTAACTGTACTTTCAAATGTTATAATTTAGTTGGTTGTTTTTATTGTGCAGCGCTTTGGTCAGCTGCATGGCTGTGTTGAAACTGCTTACAAAGAAAATGGTATGGTATGCTAATTGTGTACTGAACATTTTATTAGTGTTTATGGTGATTATTGTATGCCGCGTATGTACATGGGACATTCTGCTGGAGGTTGAGGGGAGTGGGGTAAACATTGTGAGCAACATATGTGGGGTGGTTTGTTTTTTATTTTTTTTGGTGATTATTAATTATTATGATAATTTAAAAATGTTTTCTCTTTCGTTAATTGCATATGCTTATGGCTGCCTTCTGCAGCTTTTTTTGTTCTGTTTATGAGGACCCTCATGAAAACGGCATGGTACATCTCATGAGGCTACACCTCGTTAAATAAATGTCTAAATAAATAAACAAACATTAATTTGCCCCCTGTTCTCTCACCGATACTGCTGTGTGCATCTGGTTAAGGAGCCACGATCGCTCTCATATCCTGGATTTAATTTTATCTTTTGGAATTTCTGATTTGTCAGTGGACCCAGTCAGTTATTTTTAATTCCTGTGGATATACGCCTCCCCCTATAAGGCATCAAGCCCGTGGTTATGTCAGGTGTATTTGCCCCTCCACCACCTGGTTTTCATCGGTCCTGGTTGATGGCTTCTCAACCATTTCACCCAGGTCTCCCTCCATGGGAGTAGATGAAATGTTGACCACCTTCAATCCTGTGTGTTTGGCTGATCGTAGCTCTGCTGCACCGTTAAAACCAGGAATAAAACATCAGTCTCTGATCCTGGTTCAATGACAATACTCAAGCCCTTAGACGCCAGTGGAGGTTTTACGAACGTAAAGCCTAATTTAAGCCTGATTTATTCTTCTGTGCCGTGGTCCCTGAAATGCCTAGAAACGGCCCTGGGTGTGGGACTGAGTTTTGAAGGTGATCTGAATTGTATCAAATAAATAAATATTACATGCTTATAAATGATTATTATAAAATTACAAACGTGTAGCGGACATATCTGCCTACATTTTCCTTTTCAAACGCTGTTTTGTTTTTTTATGAGACTATTTTCCTGTCCTGTCTGTCTTTTAGCAGCATCTCCTCTCAATCCTCCAGAGAAACTGCTGTCTGGCTTCTTACTTTTCAACTCACAAGTTACTTTTGAAATTAGCAGATCAAAAGATCCGTCGACCGCAAAAATAGCGGAATGTGCGCTGTACGGCCGCGCCAGTGAGGTGACGTCACGTCACCGAAGCACGGGAGATGAGCTGTTCAGCAGTGGAGCGAGTCAGGCGCAAATGAAAGACAGTATGAGCAAACATGAACGATCGTGTGTTAATTATGTTTTTTTTGGTGGCACCACTTTGAGAATGTTACTGTGGTCGTGTGCAGGACCAGTGGCGGCTCGTCCATAGGGGGCGCTAGGACGCCGCCCCACCAGTCTCACAGGAAGAGGAAGAAGAAGAGAGGAATCACAAAATGAATTTAAAAAAACATAAAATTTAAACTAAACGATCTATACACCTTATGGGCTGTAAGTGCTGTGTGTAATCTGCATTTAATTGTAGTTTAATAAAGTTAATACTTTTCAGATCAGGAGGAGGATGCTGATTGGTCAGCTCACCCAGCCCAGACAGAACCAGAAAATTCTCCACAGGCTAGTTCACCGTCCTTTGTTGTTGTGGGGCTGCTGCTAACGTTGACTATGGAGAAAACTAGTAGTTTCATCTTTTTATCATTGGATTCTATGAACCAAGTGGATTTTTTACTATTAGATGGATTATTTTGACCAGTAAGGTAAGACAGAATTTAGCTTTTGACTTCATGAAAATAGCTTTGTTTGCTTTCATTTAGCAGTCACTGGGTGGTGTTGAGGTAGAAAACGTGGATTCTATCGTTTAAAAGAGCCTCTTCCTGTTTAGTGTGTGTGAGGTTTGCATATATTGGTGAATATGAAGCATGTTTTTGGAACAACTTTGTTGCTAACTTAGCAACAAAGTCCGTAGATTTCAAGTTGTGTGAAGCTTAAGAATGGTAATTTGGCGTTCCCTAGTGGTGATATGTGGTTAGCGCATCTGAAAAACTGACCTGCAAATAAAGAAAATAACGATCGTTTATATAGCGCCTCTCAAGATAAAAACCATTCACAAGAACTAACATAAAAAAATAAAATAAAATAAAAAATGCGCCCCACCCAAAAAAATATTCACCAGCCGCCACTGTGCAGGACGCAGCTGCCCGTCGGAGCGCATCAGTAATCAGCGCTCTGCCGCTCTACAGCCTCTCTGCCCAAAAGAAGACCCGCTACGCTGAGTCCAAATAAATAATGTAATTTATTAAACTGGATCTTTTTTCGCGCTCCCCCTGGGTGTGTAGTTGAGGCCAACAAACAGTCTGCAATTTGTGGTTTTCAGGAAGTTTATTTTATTTTGGCACGTTCAGAGTAGACGCACGGCGTCGGTCATAATGTCCGACGATTTCAAGTTTTTCGTGGGACAATATTAAATCACGTCGGTAATGTCCGACGTGTTTTCGCAAACACTGCGTTACACGCGCCTTTCGTGGCCGATGGAAAGGAGGGGTCAGACTGGGCACCATAAAAGGCCACTCTGAAATGTGCAGCTTGAACACACAACACAACGCCACAGATGTTGCAAACCTTTGAGGAAGCGTGCAGTTGGCATTCTGAGTGTGCAGGAATGTCTACCAGAGCTGATTCCTGTGAAGTGAATGTTCACAGCACGTTCACATTCATGATCATCTGAGATCAGCTGCAGCAACAATCGGTTTGCATAACCAAATAATTTCAAGCACAAACTGTCAGAAACCGTCTTGAGGAAGCTCATCTGCATGCTCGTCCTCACCAAGGACTGGACCCGACTGCAGTTCGTCATTGTGACAGACTTGAGTGGGCAAATGCTCACATTGGATATCTTCTGGTATGTTGGAGAGACGCTCTGTTCATGGATGAATCCCAGTTTTCACTGTTCAGGGCAGATGGCAGACAGAATGTGTGGGGGAGCGGTTTGCTGATGTCATCGTGGATCAAGCGGCCCAAGGTGTGTGGAATTTGTGGACTTTTTGATATTTTTAGCATTTTTGCTGGATTTATTTTAGTTGCTGATGGATGCTTTTTTAACCTCAAATCTTTACATCACAGTGATTTCATGTGATATTGCCACAAATTCTATGAAATTATTAGAATTAGTGTCCTAAAAATGACCAAATCAAATAAAAGTAGGTGAGCAGCAGCAGCATTATGGACTACCTGAAGAGATGACTTATTTAATCCAGAGTAGAGAGCAATAATAAAGTCAAGTCTCCATCTGATAAAAGCATAGATCGTTATCTCAATGTCATTAAATGAGAGAAAGGGCTTGACTTTACTCAGTAATCTTGAATGGAATAATCTAGATTTCACACCTGAGTTTATTTGTTTATCTAAGTCAAGATAAAACTACAAATGCAGATCTCACAATCTTCACAGAAGACTTTAGGTGTGCCACCAAAGACCTGAGGAGGCCCAGATATCAGTGTAACTCAACAGCTCACATATAAGGTGTAGAAAAGTCTGCACTAGCCAAGCCTGCACGTTTAGAGTAGAACATGTAAACTTCAGCAATATTTTAGTTATGGGTGTCAAATTATGAGATTAATCGAGATTAATTAATCGCAGCCACATTTAGTGCACTATTTTTTTAATCAAGTTAATCTCCTTTTTAATCTATAACATCACTGGGACTTTTCTAGCCTACTTGTTGGGATTCTTTTTATTTATTTTATGTAATTATATTTAACTATCATGCCACATGTCAGATTTTGTGAAAAAGCGTAATATTTTGTGATAAACTGTCAGTTTAGATATGCTAACTTCCATCCATCCATCCATTGTCTTCCGCTTATCCGGAGTCGGGTCGCGGGGGCAGCAGCCTAAGGAGGGAAGCCCAGACCTCCCTCTCCCCAGCCACTTGGGCCAGCTCCTCCGGGGGAATCCCAAGGCGTTCCCAGGCCAGCCGAGAGACATAATCTGTCCAGCGTGTCCTGGGTCTTCCTTTGGGTCTCCTCCCGGTTGGACGTGCCCGGAAAACCTCACCAGGGAGGCGTCCAGGAGGCATCCTAATCAGATGCCCGAGCCACCTCAACTGGCTCCTCTCGATGTGGAGGAGCAGCGGGTCTACTCTGAGCCCCTCCCGGATGACCGAGCTTCTCACCCTATCTCTAAGGGAGAGCCCAGCCACCCTGCGAAGAAAACTCATTTCGGCCGCTTGTATTCGCGATCTCG
>SSNS01001505.1:4968-20045 GCA_006937985.1 Aphyosemion australe | reverse complement strand
GCACCGGTCAGAACTAACCAATAGCGTTAGACTACCGCTTACAAGCTTCAAATTTAAGGAAGTACCTCAGCTGATGCAGAAATGATGAACTTTTCACGGACAAGTAAGTCTTTAAAGTATAAATTTATGAAAACACAACATGACATAAGAATAATTATTGTAAAACAACGTGTTTTAGCTCTGTTTGTCGGCTACAGAAGCACATTCATAAACAAGAAAAGTGCAGTCGCAATCTTAAAAATTCGAAGCAACCAACTCTTGGTGTGATATGCTTGTCAGCCACTAGATGGTGCCATCGGATAAAACAAATTCTCCGGATAGCCGCTTTAATGGATCGAATTTTTTTTTAAAGTAAATGAATTCCTGACAATTTTGACTGACCTTGTGAAATTCATGCAAATGAAAACAATGTTGCAGCAGATCAGTTACCTTTTGTTTTTGTTAGCATATTAGCATGTAGACGTTATATTACACATCAAAACTCTGTCAAACTAATCAAGTTTGCAGACGACACCACCTTCATCGGACTCATCTCTGACAGGGATGAGTCTGCCTACAGAATGGAGGTCAAACGGCTGGTGTTCTGCCACAACAACCTGGTGCTAAACGCTCAGAAGACAGCGCGGAGGTTATTGTGGACTTTAGGAAGCACACAGCTCAACTCCCCCTCATAACCCTGTCTGACACTCCCATCACGATGGTGGACTTATGCCGCTTCCTGGGCACCACCATCACCCAGGACCTCAAGTGGAAGCCCACCATCACCTTCGTCATAAAAAAGACCCAGCAGAGGATGTACCTCCTGAGGCAGCTGAAGAAATTCAGCCTGCCAGTACAGTCGATGATGCAGTTCTACACCGCAATCATCGAGTGCATCCTCACCTCTTCAGTCACCGTGTGGTACGCTGGAGCCACCATCAGGGACATGAAGAGATTGCAGTGAGTCGTGCACCCTGCTGAGAAGGTCATTGGCTGCAAACGTCCCTCCATACAGGACCTGTTCACCTCCAGGACATTGGGGCATGCAGGTCGGATCACCTGTGTCATCCTGGACACAGTCTTTTCGACTCGCTCCCATCTGGCAGGAGGTTCCGATCCATTTGGACCAGAACCTCTTGCCACAAAAACAGTTTCTTCCCCTCTGCAGTTGGACTCATGAATAACAACCCTAGAACTGCTCACCCCAGTCACTTTGTTTCAGTCACATGACCCTGTGTTGTGTTTGAACCTGACTGTTCTGCTCTGATCAGCACCTACCTACTCTGTCTTGTGGTTTTCTTAATCATTGTTGTTCTATATTATTATTTTACTGTGCTTATTTCTTATTTTTGCACCAAGTGCTGCAACAATTTCCTAATTTTGTGAACCTGCTCACACATATGGCAGTAAAACCCTTCTGATTCTGAAAATAACACAGTAAAAGTATAATAGAGATTTATTTCTAATGGTTAAATCACCACAACCTAACTAAATTTATCTAATATGAATCAAAGACACATAAGATACCTGAGAAAAATATTTTATATTATTTCTAGGAATTTTTTCTGAAATATTTTTGCCACTGATTGATGGTCATAAATGAAAATAAACATTTCAATGTCTAATTTCATCATGCTCCAACTCCAATTTCAATAAAACCATGGTTCCATTGTTTTAAATTTACTTCAGAAAATGTACAATTATATATATTTTTGTATGCCTTAAGTTGATCCCTAGATTACAGTTACACGGCTGCAGCAATAGGCCATAAAACCTCGAGTGCCTGGGTGTGCAGGCTGTTTTCGTTTTGTTGGTGCACCTGCAAAAGGAAGATAAGGGCACTGATGATAAAAACCTGTCGGCATACTGACATTTCTCTGGACACTCAGCAATGAGCTGTTGGCCACAGCCATGTGGAAAAGAACCACAATTTAAGAGGCTGGATCAGGCTTTTGTAGCCTGTATCTTTAAAAATGTTGAAAGTGAAATGCAAAATATACTAAGCTGTATCGCTTATTTTTCCTTTTTGGCAGCCAAGTTGTGAAAGACAAGGACAACTTAATCTGTCAGCTTTGTTTAGAAAAAACTAGCTATGAAAGACACTTAGCTGGGCTATGTATTTATAAAAGTAGATTAAGCAATTATTCAATGTACCTTGCTTAAATCTGCAAGTTAAACAAGTCCCATAATGATTTAAATTGCTCAATTAAATGTAAATGTCAGTTTCCTGGATTTTTCAATTTAAATAAAAGGTTCCAGTTAGTCCTAATTAGCTACTCTGAATATGTTGTAGAATGTAATGCTCATTTAAAATCAGAGAGAGAGAGAGAGAATCCTGCAATAAACCAAAATGTAAAAGTCATATCTAATGTAAGTGACAGATGTGACAAATATCCCAAATTCCTCACCAATTTTTTCTTGTTGGTCCAAACAGATGACACGAATAAATCAAATTTGCACTGTGGGATAGATGCTAAAACGTGAACATTTGTCTTTGATGTATGGACGCTTTGATCCAACTTGACTGTTCCCTATGCTGAACGAGGCTTTCCAACCAAAGGGGCAGTCGGTGTTTCTAATGCATTTGTGAAAAATGACAACCAAAATCAAAACTCAGTTATTGTCATTCCTGAAATTAAACACATAGAAAGCAATACAGCTGATCCTGTTACGCATTGTTCAAATGACGCTTCAGTTCAGCTTATTTTCATTATAAGCATCAGTTCAGTTATGTTACTCCTGACTAGTGACATTTGCCTGCAGTCCACAAGTTGTGTAAAACTAATATGTGCAGGTGTCTACATTACTTTCAGTTTTATAAGTTGTGACATTTGAGAAATAGACGTGGGTATTTTTAGAGGAATTATGCAGTTTTGACGTTGATTAATTATCTCAAGTTTTTCTATCCAAACAGAGATTTATTAAACGTCTCATTGAAGTGAAGCATTACATTATTGAGAAAGCTGAAGTGTCTGTACTAAACGCACAAAAAGTTAATTATCTTTCGCATTATTTGCCATTAAAGCAACATTCCGCAACTTTTACACCTTAAAATTATGCTTTTTTGTAAAGTTTTGGCGAGAGCAAAGACCAGAGTTATTATTGGGCCGTCTTTTCCTCGCTGGAGTGCTCTTTTAGAAAGAACAGCATGAACTACGGACTCTGACCTAGCCGTGCTGCTAATGGCTAGGTAAGTAATAAATGATTTCACCAGGGTTATTGTGTTTGGTCGGGCATAAAGTTGTTATACCGTCCTGATAAAACTATTTATTCAATGTGTGGAGATGGAAAAGTTTGTTTTCGTTGTTTTGCCTGACATTAGGAATGTAAACATGCCTTTTATGCCCGAGAGAGAGATTTAATGTTACGACAGTGACGTTACACAGCAAGCCTCTAGGGGGCGACAGAGACCATATAACTGTAAAGTTGCGGAATGCTGCTTTAAGAATAGTACAATGTCAAATAAAAAGGGCGATCTTTCATTTTCTCAATTATTATTGGATTTGTCAGCAACTTTTAGCTTAACTAGAAAATGCTGACATACTGAAGTGTTCATGTGTTGCAAGAGTGCAAAGATTCTGGTTTTCTAAATTTATATCAACTCCAATTTTTAAAAAATCCACTGTGGTACATGCAAATGCTATTTTATAAACCAATTCTGTAGTCTTCTGAAGCACAAAAGGGAACAATTGTCTCCAGTGCAGCCTGGAGCATTTCCTGCTGCAATATTATAAAACGTCTGCTGAATTAACCATGTAATGAAAAAATAAAAGTGGTGCAAAGGTTTATTAAAGGTTGTTTACATGAACCCCTGTGATAATTTTGAGAAAGTGCTATGTTAGGATGGCAGCACTCAGTGACATCACTGTGACTAGCTATTAGCTCGTCAATTCGGCACTTCCAGCATAATTATCATAATCTAAGCATGTACTGCTAAATAAACTGTGGCATAAAGCTTTGTATAAATTTGAATTGCATGCACATTTGACAATTTTAGGATGAAAGCTGTTTTAAAATGGCAACAATCCCTTTTTATGTTCTTGCTAAGACTAGCTGTTAGTTTGTCAATCCGGACAAGCAGTTTTCCTAATACATATTAAAGACGTGGTTCATTCATTTAATCTGTACATTAGCAGCGGCCTCTAGTAGGAATGAATGCCTTGTAAATCATACTCTGGGGTAAAAAAGCTCCGGTGCACCAATTTCAAGTGGGGTTGGGCTAGCTGTGGGGGCGTTTCGGTTTGGGCTACAAAAATGCCTTAGTGGGGGTTACTGTAGCATTTCACCAACCAATCAGAATGGGCATAAAAAAAACATAATTTCCGCTGCTGGACATGTGTCAAAATAAAAGTCTGCACGATATGTCCGTAAGTATTTGTCGTTTTTACACACTTACATTAAGTAATCCTAATCCCAACCCTTACAATATCTTATTTAGAAATATATTTTTTGCAATAATCAAAATGATCACTATCTTAACAAAAGAGAGGTCTGTGGCACTCAGGAGGATGAAAAAAGTTAAAAAGCCTTTATTTTTCCATGACTTAATTAAATAAAAACATGTCAACTAGTTTCAGCCACACTGGCCTTCGTCAGGACAACAAAATGTTTGGCACTCTGCTTTCCTGCTAATATAATCTAGTTATAATATATTATCACTATCTTATTTTGAAAGATCGATTGAGACCGGATGTGAAGTAACAATTCAGGAGCGAATAAGAAGAAGGAGGTGTTTCTGTTATTGAAGGGGGGTGTTCTCGTTTACAAAAGCGCCACTTTTAGCTGCTGGCCGGATGATATTGCCAATTTCAGGAACTAGAATTGAGCCACATGAGAGCTGAGCTTCAGACGGCAGGATTTGGAGTCTTATTTCCTGATATTTGAACATCTCACCTCTGATTGGCTAACAACAACGCAACTCTACCACTGAATCGCAACTTTGATGTTTTATCTCCACAAATAACTCAAGCCTGTCATGGAGTTGCTAATGCTAACGGTTAGCTTCTACTAGCTGAGACGTTCTCTGCTGTTTCCTGGACGCTAAACCAACAACAGCCTTCCTCGTCAGAAGATGGGTGAGTGCATGAATGTTAAGTGACAGTGTGACGTAGATCTGTCAGGATTTTCTAATCCTAGAGTTTCACCGTCTATTTTCTATCAGAAGCTAATGCAGGAGATAGGTGGAGGAGACTATTTTCATGTTCAGCCTGCATGAAAAACTCCCAGTGAGCGATTATAATCAGAAATAAAACATAAAAAATGGCTTTGCAGTGAACTACACCTTTAATTTTACTGCTTTCTTCTGAATTTTATATTATAGATTGGAATGTGAACTCATTTAGATTTCTTAAAATATGAATAATCCCACACACATACTGTACAACCTTGTTGGAGAGTGGGTTTGGTACAGAGTCATGATCTATTGGAGCTGCAGCAGATTCACGAGAACTTGGTGAAGAATCGACTCTGAGGCATTTATCTGAACTTTCAAGCACGGACCATTTTTTGTTCTTGAAACTAAATTGTTTCAAGGAAAAAGGCTTGAGAAAAACCCAATTTCTGGACAAACAACCTTGCTTCAAGTTGATTTTTTCTATGCCCTTCTATCACTTCTTAAAATACATCTAAGTAGTCTGCAGGGACAAAGTAATGGCTTCTCCTTCTAGTTGTAGCTTTTCTCTTTCTCTTAGTTCTGAAATGAGTGCGAATAAAGACATGGGAGTTTCTGTTTAGAACACAAACACCATTAAAACACAGTTAAAAAGGAAAGCAGGTGTTAGTCTATCAGAAGGGTAACAAATTTTCCAAATATCAGTGAAACAAGAGTCTAGAACCTCCATGACCTTGTCATTTGTTGCACAGATAAAGTCAGTTAAGGATTCACGTGAGCACTTGATGACTGCAGCGTTTCCATCTGCCCAAGGAAAACTGCCATCAGCAGGAAAGTGGCCTTCGTCATTCTGCTTGATAATTTTGGAAATAAATGTTTTTTCTGTCTAAAAAGCTGTTCATATTTGCTATCAACCAAGTTAGCAGATGGGCTGAAGATTGCCCTTATTGTCAAGAGGGTAGAGATTTTATCCTGCAAACACTCAGGACTTCGTCCAGCTCAGCTCATAATGAATCAAAGTGAAGATCCAATACAATTTTTCTTCACGTTTGTTTTCTTTTTGAAGAGCCTTGTTCCTATCATAACCAGGTTACTGAATCTGAACATATTAAACTGAATTAAGATTTGAATGTATTTATTTTGAGTTGGGGTGGAGCTGAACTGACCACTACCTGGTGAGTTGGCTCAGATGGTGGTGGAGGACCCTGGCAGGCCCAGCCGTATTGTGAGGGTCTGCTGGAAAACGTCTGTCTCCTGTCAGAAGTAGATTTAATTCCCTCCTCCGACAGAACTTCCATTATCGAGACGGCTGACTGGAACTGTGGCCGCAGGATGGTCGATGCCAGTCATGGCGGCAACCGCTGAACCCGCTGGTGGACACCGGTGGTTAGGGATGCTGTTAAGCTGAAGAAGCAGTCCTATCAGGTCTTTTCTGTTCCAACTACAGGGGGATCGCACTCCTCCCTGGTAAAGTCTATTCAGGGGTTCTGGAGAGGAGAGTCTGTCGGATAGTTGAACCTCAGATTCAGGAGGAGCAATGTGGTTTTCATCCTGGCTGTGGGGGTCCTGGAGGGTGTGTGGGAGTTCGCCCAACCAATCTACATGTGTTTTGTGGATTTCGATCGTGTCCCTCAGGGAGCCCTATGGGGGGTATTCTGGAGTATGACAGATCAAACGGTACAACGCCCACATCACTTTAGACGCAGCACCAATCCATTTATTGATCTCCCGCTTCATTTTTCTCTCTTTCGTGAACAAGACCCCGAGATATTCAAACTCCTCAGCTTGGGGCAGGACCTCATCCCTGACCTGGAGAAGGCATTCTACCTTTTTCCAACTCAAGACCATGGTCTCAGATTTAGAGGAGCTGATTGTCATCCCAGTGGCCTCACACTCGGCAGTGAACTGCTCCAGCGAACGCTGAAGATCACGTTCTAATGAAGTCAACAAAACCAAATGCAAAAAGCAGAGACCTAATCCTTAGGCCACCAAAACAGATCCTCTCAACACCTTGGCTGCACCTAGAAATCCTGTCCATAAAAGTTATGAATGGAATCTGTAAAAAGGGCAGCCTTGGCGGAGTCAAACTCTCGCCAGGAATTAGTCTGACTTACTGCTGGCGACACAAACCAAGCTCTGACACTGGTCGTACAGGGACCTAACAGCCTGTATCAAAGGGCCTGGTACCCCATACTCCCGAAGTACCCCCCACAGGGCTCCCTGAGGGACGCGGTCGAACGCCTTCTCCAAATCCACAATACACATGTAGAACTCCCACGCACCCTCCAGAACCCCCCTAAGGGTAAAGAGCTGGTCCAGTGTTCCACGGCCAGGACAAAAACCACATTGCTTCTCCTGGATCCAAGGTTCAGCTATCTGACAAACCCTCCTCTCCAGGACTCCCTTAAGGGTATAGATCTATTAGGATATTGTGAAAAAAAAAGTGTCACACTCCAATCAGCTAATGAATCCAAAACACATGCAAAGGGTTCCAGAGCCTTTAAATGGTCTTTCAGTCTAAGCTGCATTACTAACATAAGTGAATTTCTGCATGATAATCTGATTTTTACCTGCATGTGTAACAAGATATGAGTCTGAATTTTCTGCACTTGATTAAAATTAACTTTGGCTGAGTTAGACTGTACGGAAAATCAATTGGACTGAACTATGAAGAGAATAAGATTTGAATTGGAACAGAACTGTTTCTGTAAAATTCCTTAAGATAAGATTTGTGATGATTTGGTGTGACGTTGATTTGAAGAAAATATCTTTTGTTACATCAAATAATCATCTTTATTTATCCTTACCCAGCCTTTCTGGATGCATAAGTGTCCTGCAACATAATAGAGGTGTTTTACCCACAAGCTCCTTCCAATCGAGAGTGTTTCAGATGCGAAACGGGAGCGAAAGTGTTCTAAAAGTCACAAAATCACAGAATTGCAACATTACACTTGATTTCAGAAGTTCACACGATAACAGAAAGACAGCTGCATGTGTCCAAAAAGATCGGTGGTTTATTTCCTGTTGTGTTTACCTTGGCTATGAAGGTTTCACTGGAAATGACGTCTATTTTTTACTAGTTAAGCAACTGGAAATCTGTATATGACTTTTATTTTGAAAGTTTATGGATATTTTACACTGCTTTCATGTTTGACTTCCTGTCTCCCCTGATCTGACCTGCGCAGTTTAACGTGTTCTGGAAGCGTAGCTTGTAAAAAATAGACTTGAAACGTAAGCAACACATCGTTATGCTTCTGGGACACGGCCGGTGGAAACGCACCCATTCACTATAAATTACTAGCGTTGCAAACAGCAAAGTTCTAGATTATAACAGGCACACTGAAAACGCTTCATAAACGTTTGAAAACATACATTCACAACAACATAAATTAAACTCTCACCTGCAGTAACCTGGCAGCTAGGTCGCTACTGTTTTTGTTGCTATTACATCCCTACAATAGAGCTTTCTACAGTAGCTAAAAATAGATTGTCGCAAAGCACTCTGGGGCGCAGGGTCATACAAGTAAGCTAGCAGTTATAATGGATTCCTATGGGTCTGAGTTGCTCCGATCTGGCTAAAGTTATTTTTTCGTCTCCTAAAGATTTTCAAACAGCAAGAAACTAAGCGCTGCTGCTGGGGGAGGTGCTAATCGGACTCTAGCCCAGCTCGCATGTTGGAGAGGACTTTTTATCCCTTTTCCAAAGCCGGTAAAGTCCGCGACCACGTGAAACAGCTGGAAAGCGACACGGGCTAAGCTAAAGACAGAAGAAGCAAAGTGGTGGTAGTTTTTATGTGGACGAGCGGATTTTAACTGTGTGGAGCAGATCAAGAAAAGAATGTATATTTGTTACTTACATTTTCCCGGAGGGAAAAGTCCTAGAATGACCAGCCGCCGGTCCTAGCGATGCTAGCAGACGTGGGGTTATCCAGGAGGAGCAGCAGGAGGAGGAGAATTAATGCAGGACGCAGCGTTGTTAACGGAGAGTTAGAGGCAGCGGTGTTAACGGAAGAGATTTTTAAAAAGAGGCAGGAGTCCAGCTGAACGTCTGGGCCAAACAGCATGTCCACCCAAACGTCCACAAAAAAGGCTTTTGACCAGAGGTGAGTGGCATATAAAAAGTAGGGACACAAATGATAACCTGACAGTTAAAAAAGCACTGTGAGTAATGAACTTATTTTTATCTTCTTGCAAATAAGCAGTTTCACCTTTGTAGAAGGTTTTAAAATTAGCTGTAATTACTCGTAAATGTTTGAAAGCCAGCCCATCAGTCAGTTTGTTTTTCTGTTTGTTGACAGATGAGATGTTGATGGGGGATAAATGTTTTTTTTTTGTGCATGCGTGTGTGTGTGTGTGTGTGTGTGTGTATAGAAAATGCATGAAGTGTGTCGTGGAGGAATCTGCATTTGACATTGAGGATGTAAAATGAAAAGTATAATATCCATCCAGGGTGATTTCAGAGTAAATGACAGAATATAGCTGCATGCTGTTCCATAACACTGGATATTTTTAAGGGTGAAATTAGCTCAGTAGCAGTCCATTATCTGACACAGCATGGAGTACAGATTATTTATTTATTTATTCAGTTTTGGGTTCTAACTCCGGTCAAGGTGACCCTCCCTTTTCAATGGTGTGGCCTGGAGCCTACATAATATCAGTGCAGTAATCTAATGGAGGTGGCGTGTAAGGCACAGAGGCGGGCACTGGGGACAGTAATACGGTGTTTTATCCTGAAAACCGTGACATGAGGAAAAACTGGTGATGGGGAGCCTGAGACACCATACTGTCAGAGATGATGCACTCACAAGGAATTCAATATTACTAGCAGAATTGTTTAACATAAAATTGCAAAAAAAAGTACACACACATATATTATTTTTTATAAACAAACCCCAAAGACATCTGACCTATAAAAAGTGTGACCTGACCTGACCTGAGTGTACGAGTGCTAAAATGCAGGGAGTATTTTTTTTATCACTGGGGTGACGTATCTACTGCATCGTTTGTGTTATCACACATGGGAATATTCTTTCCTTAGGAAAATTGTGAAAAGAACATTTATAAGAAAAAGACTGGATACAATCTGAGCCAAAGCTGTGACCATCTGATAAGGAGTCACACGCTGCACTCCTTTCTGCAGGTATGCTGCAATACAGTGACTGTACATGAGAATGTTTTAGAAGGCAGGCTTTTATTGCTTTGTAAGGTTAACAGTTTAACTTATGCAATTATTATTTTTGCCATAGTGTGAGAATTCCTTTTTCTCTAACAATATGTTTTTTGTGGACTCAGTTTTGCCATCTTAGCAATTTTCTCACTGTATTTAGTACGTTTTTATTCATTATCCCCACAAAAAAGGGCCTAGCCACTTAGCTAATGTCTATTTTTCTGGTTTTTCTTATAGTTTCTGATTAAAAACAAATATTCTTATTGTACACAGAAGGAAACAGGCAAAGATATGGGCCTCTCCTCCATCCCAAAGCAACCACAGGCAGCCCAATCACAACTGCAATCAATTCTTGACACTATTCTCTCTACGATGAAGCCTCATGTACACTTAGTGCAGAACGAATGCAGATCGTAATCCGAGAGGCTTCTTCAAAGACCGAAAATCATTAAGCCCAAATAGAAATTACACCGGCTGCGGTGCGGTGCAGATCCGGATGCAGACCTGCAGATCTTCATGAAGCTGAAGAGATTCCATGAGTCAGACAGGAAGTGAGGCATGTGCCAGTGAGGTGCATCCAATTTATTTCGAAATAAAACCTGTGGTGCATCATTCTGTCGGCTTCTTCTGTTATTATTAATGACAGGGATATTGGTATCATGAGTGTGGATTTTGTTTACCAGCTCCTCTCGAGACACGTAGTTGTTATCGCCTGAACTCGCGAGCAGCTTTCTGAGACGTTCTGCACTCAGTCCTCACTCGGTGTAAACGATGATTAAAACTACTAGATGAGATAGACTCATTACATGCAAAGCCAGATATTTCAAGCCCTTATTTGTTATAATTGTGATGATTATGGCTACAGCTGATGAAAACCCCAAATTTGAAATCTTAGACAATTAGAATATTGTGAAAAGGTTCAATATTCTAGACTCAAAGTGTCACACTCTAATCAGCTATTGAATCCAGAACACCTGCAACGGGTTCCTGAGCCTTTAGATGGTCTCTCAGGCTAAGTTGGATTACTGACATAAATGGACTTTTGCACCATATTCTAATTTTTCGAGCTTCGAGTATGTGAAGCCACTGACGTTTGACCCTACTCTGGCTAGAAAAGGGTTTCGAATGAAGGCAACTGGACTTCTTTGGTTTCTTGAAGACGTTTCGCGTCTCATCCGAGAAGCTTTGTCAGTTCTGGCTGGAATATAGGAGGGTCAAGCTTATAAACTGTAGCTGTCTGTTGTTGCTTAACAAGCAGAAACTACCTATGAATACCCCTCCTCCCTACCCCCCCAATAAGCCATTAGCCTCTATTGTGTTGGAGTCGTGTTGATTGGATGCAGGAGGGTGTGATCTAGACTGAAACTGTTTGGGAATAATGTTCAGAGCTGCATTATAGGTGCTGGAAAGGTGAAACCTGACTCCTCCTCCTCTATTTAATGTAGGTTTGTCCCGTTTGACATAGATAGCTTCCTTCACTCCTCTCTCAAACAATCTATCTTCTCTGTCCAGAATGTTTACTTTGTCATCTTCAAAAGAGTGTCCCATATCCTTCAGGTGTAGGTGGACTGCAGAGTCTTGACCTGAAGAGGTGGCTCTCCTGTGCTGTGCCATGTGCTTGTGTAGTTGTTGTTTGGTTTCCTCTATGTAAAGGTCTGGACAGTCCTGCATTGGACTGTAATGTCTTCAAGAAACCAAAGAAGTCCAGTTGCCTTCATTCGAACCCCTTTGGATTACCATGACCTGGATGACTGAGAACCTTCACCAGCATGTTCTACAACATTATTCCTATTTTTACAACATCCATTACAATTATATACATGTATCAGATCTTGCAAATTAGGCAAACATATAGCATCGTTGTTGATGTGTTCAAGTTGCTTTTAACCTAATGTTAAAGACAAGTGCCATTTTTAAATAAGGCGATCAAGACTTTATTATTTTTTAAAGAAAAGATCAGTCATTTTATTATTTTACAATCAAATATTTAAAAAACTGTCTTTTTTAAGTGAAATCAATGCATGGCAGTTTTATGTTATGTTTAGTTTCATATCTGGGACAAAAACAATGTGCAGGAGAAAAAAAACATGTGAATAACACGTCTTTCTCTATAGTTATTCAGCATGAGGATGTCCTCCTTCTCCATCAGAATGTTTTACATTTTAACAACACGTGACCAAGAAAACCAGACTAGCAGACGATGACATGTCTGTTAATTGAAAAATGTGTTTTTATGTTTTAGATAATGTGCGGTGAATATTTAATTACAGGAGTCAGTACACAGAGATTGATGGGACTACTGTGTTAATTAAAATCAGGTTAAGTGTTTTCTCCTAAATGTCTTGAAGTAAGATTCAGGGTGCATCCCCAGTCCATCATAGGACCAACACAGAGATGCACAAAAGTGAAATTATGCTCATTTCTGAGGATAACCCTGGCTTTCCACAGGCGGTGAAAGCGGTGTGTAATGAAATAGCGGCGTATTGCCTGCAAACTTCCTTCCAACCGGGAGCGCTTCTGACATGAAACGGGAGCGAAAGAGTTCCACACAGCTGATCCCGCGAGGTCATAAAATCACGGGGGGAATTGCAACACCATGCGTGATTTTAGAAGTCCACACAATGACAAGCAAGGAGAAAGACGACTGCATGTGTCCAAAAAGGTCTGTGGTTTATTTTCTGTTTGGTTTACATCAGCTACGGGGGTTTCACAGGAAATGACGTACTTCATGTGACTTTTACTTTGGAAGTTTCCAGATGTTTCACACTGCCTTCCTGTTTGACGTGTTTCAGAAGCGTAGCGCATAAAAAATAGACTCAAGACGTAATGATAGCGTCCCATTACTTCTGGGACGCGTCCAAAACGTTACACATAGCTGCCGGTGGAAAAGACCCTGTCTACTATAACGGCGGCTAATTGCCGCGTGGTACGTTTTGCGGCTGTTTCGCGACGCTTTCACTTCCAGTGGAAAGCCGGGGTAAGCCTGACTCTCAAACTCATCTGCATGTTTCTGAGCTGTGGGACCAAAACGTAGAAGATCCAGTCCAGCACAAGGAGAACATGCAAACCTCTTACTAAAAACTCATCAGACATTCTAATCAGGTTTCCTCCTTCCTGAGAAGAGACCATGTTACCTACCACACCACCATCCTACTTTGAGGTTATTTGTACCTATTTTATAGGGATGCGAATCTTACAACAACTCACAATTTGATTCGATTCCAATTCTCGGGGTGCCGATTCGATTCAGAATCGATTCTCGATTCAAATCGATTCACAATCAGTAAATGAGTGTCAGTTCCAGGACTAACTACTTTCTTCTGTTAGTTAGAAAAAGCTATGGGGAATTGTTATTTTACTTTAAAGAAAACTGGGTATGTTTAAGAAAATGCAAATTTACAAGGTAAAATAAAGTGATTCTAAAACTGTAAACAGAGGCAATCTTTTGATGAAAAGGCAACATTTAGTTTTTCTTACCTTGTAAAATTGAACAAATCTTTACAGTTACCTAATAGTAGCTTTGAAAGTAATGCAGTCAAATACTTTTCAAGTATGTGTGGCAACAAAGTTTAACATAATGAAGACTAACAGGCACTAATTAGTCTTAACAAGCATCAATAATGCACGGTGCAGTCGGCATGAAACAACAGTCAAACTAAACAGGACAACACCATTTAAACATTATAAAACATAGTGAACTTACTTCTTGACTCATAAAACGCACACAGGATAATAATAAAGGTAAGTCTGTCATATTTCAAGAGATTTCAGCGTACGAGCACACAGAGCAAGCAGCTACTGCTAGCGCCAGTGTGCCAGCGATGATGCGTTCAGGGACGCTGGGAAATACGGCAGTTTACATAAAGGCTTTCAGACAGAATCGATTCTGAATCTTTATAAGTAAGAATCACAATTCGAATGCGAATCGATTTTTTCAGGCACCTCTACTATTTTAGTTTGATTCTTTGTTAATTTTAATCTTTTTTTTTTATTTGAAATTAGAAAGCAGAGGGTGTCTGTGGTTTCTAGAAGAATAAATGCTGCTAAGAAAGAAAGATCAAGTGAGAAAAGAAGGAAATGTGAATAATAAAGAGTGGTGCAAAATCTGGTTGTTAAAAAACAGACTAATTGAAGGGTAGCACACTTACCAGGGAGAGGGAGTGCTGCGATGCAGCAAGACTAATTTAATGGACACTGTTGGACATTGTTAGAGTAGCTGTTTGTACATGTCGCATTTACTTTTTGCAAAGCAATCAAACCTTTATTCTTTTAAAAAAAGGTCACAGTTAGCTTATAAGTACACCGTCCGTATCCTGACAGCATGGTTTCTACTTATTCAAAGGCAGAAAGGTACTGGAATAGCTTAAAAAAACATATATAATTTTTTTTTCCTTCCAGAATTGCCACTGGTGAATGACTTTTTTTTCTAAATGGAAAGAAAAAAAGTTTAGTTCTGGCCAAAGGGTGCACTTTACTCTGAAGGGTGCACTTCACTTTAAGTGCATCCCCTACTGTGTGCACAATATATTTCATTAAGAGATAGAAATCCATGCAGGTCAGGGGTTCTATTAAGGCCTCCTCTTCCCTGAAGACTAACAACCACATACGGCTTACTCGGAAAATGCAGTTTAGTGCCCACCCACGCTGAAAGAAGGAGGAATTAGGGACAAATTAATGTGATGCACAATAGAACAGCACGTTACAACTTTGCCTCCCTTCTTTCACTCCTTCCACACATGTTGAGCTCCCAGTGAGGAGAACTTGATGTCAAACAAATCGCATGAACATGCACGGTATTCGCTCTGCTGCTTGTGAGTTTCTC
>SSNS01001504.1:3215-20120 GCA_006937985.1 Aphyosemion australe | reverse complement strand
GTGTGAAACTTGAGGCAACTTTAGGAGGGGTTGTCTAACAAATTGCAATTGCAAAAAAGGTTAATTGCAAACAAATTCAGACACAATTTAGAAACTGAAACTAATTTCAGACGAGAGAATTATCACAAGAGTCAGTTTGTTTGCATTTCTGTCATAGGTCCCATGTGACCGGGTCATACATTAAACATGTTGCAAATGTTTGTTTTGCAACTTTGTGCCTCCGTCTAGTCTCCAACAGTTGCAACCCAATGAGAAACCAGTTTAAAGCATTGGCAACACAAAGGCAGGCCATAGTATTCAAGATAATCTGGCCCACACCAGTCCGGCATTCATGAGCTATCAGCTAGTCTCAATGCAGGACAAAGGTTTATTGCATGGATGTAAAATGGCAGTTTTACAATTCAGCCTTAGTTATGCTCTGACTAGCTGTTAGCTCATCAGTCATAAAGGTCATAAATTTAAAATAATTTTTTAATTATTATTTTTGATTATAATGGGTCACTCTGAGTTTTTCCTGCAGGCTGAACATGAAAATAGTCTCCTCCACCTATCTCCTGCATTAGCTTCTGATAGAAAATAGACTCTAGGTGAAACTCTAGGATTAGAAAATCCTGACAGATCTACATCACACTGTCACTTAACATTCATGGACTCACCCATCTTGACTCACGACGGGGAAGGCTGTTGTTGGTTTAGCGTCCAGGAAACAGCAGAGAACGTCTGGGCTAGTAGAAGCTAACCGTTAGCATTAGCAACTCCACCACACAGCAGAACTCCTCCAGGCTTGTGTTATTTGTGGAGATAAAACATCAACGTTGCAGAGCAAACAGAGTCAGTGGTAGAGTCGTGTTGCTGTTAGCCAATCAGAGGACAGATGTCCACATATCAGGAAGTAACTCCAGATCCTGTCGTCAGAAGCTACTTTCTCCCTTAGCTGACTTCTATGTCCTCAAATAGGTGCACTGGAGCTTTTTTCTCCCCAGAGTGTGACTTAAAAGGCATTCATTCCTACTAGAGACCACTGCAAATAATGAAAATATGAGTAAAGTTGACCTTTAAGCGCAATAGAAAATCTATACGTGACTTTTACTTTGAAAGTCACCAGATGCTTTGCACCGCTCCTGTGACTTCCTGTCTGGCACGATCTGAAACACTGAGCTTGACGCGGTCTGGGAGTGTAGCATGTAAAAAATAGACCTGTAAATTTAGCAAAGCAAAGCAACACTACACACCAAGTCATTTTAAAGTTTGCAAACTCTTTCCTGGACATCAGAGAGCACTCCTGTGCTCCTAATGACGCTTCAGCTTCTATAAACTAATGCAACTCCCACTGAGTTCTTTTATCAGTGAAAAATGCACAAAGAATCTCCATTTGTCTCTCTTTTTTCTCCAAGCTGAGCAAGAGCACGGAGCTCCAGGAGCCTCCTCACACTCATCTAATCTTCTCACCCCACGCTGCTCAATCTTCCTCCATCCACTTAACCCAGCAAGAACAGATTAATGAGAAAATAATCCCTTTAATTCACCGAAGAGGGCTCCTCTTATTTTAACCAGTTAAGCCGCTTCTGCTCTTAGACAGATAATGATATCAATAAAGTTAATTCATGAAGACCTTTGTGTAATTCAGGATAGATTCCAGCTTACACCAGGAACAGAACCGTATTAGAGGCTGTTTTTATTATTATTAAAGCAGGATTTGACTGACAAGTACAGCAGATCCTGCGGTTGTTAACGTCTTCCTACATCGTCTGCGGCTGCTTCCTGTTTTGCCGTGTCACTTGTTCGTTATCAGCCACCGGCTTACAGGTGACTCATGCACACAATGAACAACGACACAATAAGTCAACATGTTGCCAGGCAGCCTGCATAGTTGTGACTGTGCAGAAGCGGAGGCTGATAGAAATCTGCCGCTGAGTCGTCTCTTCCTATAAAACTTCTCATGAAGACAAACCCAGTTACTGGCCGTATAAACGGGCGTATAGATAAATAACTACAGTTACTTCTTTTCCTCATTTGGGTTCATAAAGTGATGTCATGCAGCGAGTTATCGTCCCAGAGAACAAACTCAGAGTTTATGACTCTGGATATGAGCGTTATAAAAGATGAAGCTTTGGCAGCAGGTGACGGGTCTCAAACAGGAATAAATTAAAGTTGCAGCATTTCCTGGTGCGTGGCCATCTTTCATGAAACACTTTTAAGGTAATTTTACACTGAAAAGTGATGGTTTTATAGCCGTTTGTGTTAAATCTTGAAACTAACATCATGAACTTAAGAGTTTGTGTTGTGAATGACTCTCAGCTAGTTCCACGTTAAATTTGACCTCAATATCAGTAAAACTGGCTGAGCTATAGACTTTTCTTGTGTTTCATGAGGTTGATTAGCTAAACGTCGGCCATCTTGAATGGATCTGACTCTATAAATCAATCCACTGTTTATCCAACTAGAATTCGTTTTATTCAAACCTGCCCAGGGGTTCCTAAGACGTTTAGTGAAAATTAAAAATTAATGGCAAAATTTTAGGCAAAGATCTTACGCAATAATTTTTTTATGTTTATCGCTCCAACAGCTGCTTTTATCCAACGTGACCCAACATGCATGTTTTTGGCTTGTGGGTAATTCAATTCAAATGAGTTTATTTCTATAGCACCAAATCACGACCAGAATCGCCTCAAGGCACTTCACAAAATAAACATTCCAATACAGTTCAGTTCATTAAGCCAATCGGTAAAAAAGTTTCCTATATACCCAGCAGATTGCATCGAGACACTGACCACACTAAACCAGCTCAGTGGCCTAGTGGTATGAGTGTCCGCCCTGGGACTGGGAGATCGGGGTTCCATTCCCGGTTGGGTCATACCAAAGGCTTTGAAAAAAATGGACCCAATGCCTCCTCGCTTGACACTCAGCATTAAGGGGTTGGATTGGGGGTTTAAACCACCAAATAGTTCCCGAGCGCAGCGGGTAGAACATGCTAACTCTGTGCAGAAAGGCTGCAGCCGGGATTCAAGCCTGCAACTTTCTTACTGCAAGGCAACAGTGCTACCAACTGTGCCACCATGCAACAATAAGAGATTATAACAGGAAGAAACTCCTGTAACAGTTGATGCCAAAAACTGTCAAAAACATCCGGTTCTTTCTAGGCCCCCCAACTCCTGGAAAGACAACAATGCCATTTTTGTGTTGGTTCATGTAAGATAGCTATGTATGGCAGCCAGTTTGAATTGGGTTGGGGACCATATTAAGGGTGGGCAGTGTTTAAAATTGTTAAGCCTTTGAATGTTTAGATCATAGACATGAATACGTAGACACCCCATTGGGCGCTGGAGAGCGCAACAGCATCACCGCCATATTGGATGGGTCTCCTCACTCTCCAAACACAATTGGAGTCAACGCAGGGTGAGCAACTATGTCTGTTTTTTTCACAGCCTACGGTTGCAACAACCAGATCACGTGGGACTTTACTGGGACTTTTCTAGCCTACCTGTTGGGATTTTATATTTAAATTTTTTTATTTAATTAAATTTTAACTACCACATGTCTGATTTTGTGAAAAAGCATAATAAAATGTGTTTTTAGCTGGGTAAACACCTTCCTCAGGAGAAATTAATGCACTAGGGGCGAATGGAGACCCATCCAAGATGGCGACCGACCACTACGGCAGCTCCTATTGTTGGGTTTCACTCATGTGACCCAGACGTCGCGCGAAACTCAAATATGGGTCAGGAAGTGTTTTGCTTCAGTACAAAACACAGCGCGATGGAGGAAAGCGAGTATAGTAAGGCATTAGGTGGACTGGCACAGACGCGATATCGCGAAAAAATACATCTTCATGTAGGTTACGACCCATATAGTTTTAAAAAGTCTGCATTTTCATACTCTCTGGAGGATTTACCCAGCATTGACGCGATCGATATAACAAACTACCTCATGCTGCATACCTCATACAGCAAACCAAATGAAAGCATTCAAAAGCCTGGAAGCCTACAACTATTTTATTTCAGGTTGGGTTAACCATTTAGTGATCCTGAGAAGCTCTAAATGACAGTCGTCTTGTTTTTGCTCAGGTAAGTAGTGAGTTGTGCTATTTAGCTCATGATAATCATGCTATCGCTATTGATAACAAGAAGTATGTTTATGTGCTAGAATCTACTGGTAAATAACGTATTAGGTCTATTTAAATCTAAATTTCTGGTGCGTTAGTTTGTTTTTATAGGGTATAAATGCCATATTACAACACTAAGCTAAATGCTAACAACATTAGCACTCTGAAAGCTATTTCCCGTACGGACACATGAAAACGGTATCGAACAGTTTACCTGCCGTTTTTATGGCTGTGTTCAATACAATGCTATAAAAATATTTAGTAAATCCTTACCTGTTAGAAAGTGATTGCTGCAAACTTTAGCATTGTTCGTTTCAGCTCCTAATGTTTTTAATCGGAGATTAAGATACACTTCAGCCGTCTTCTTTCAGTAAGTTTTTTTAAAAAATAGTCCTTTGTGGCGCACTACTTTCGGGACCCCCCAAAAAACTTTGGTCTTTGTCCTGATTAGAGCAATTGTAACAACCATAGACAACACAGAATTTGAGCATTTTAACGCCAAATCAACAGAGTAAACAGGGATCTGTGCCGAGGCAGCTCCTGCTTGACCCCAAAGACTATATATAAGAGCTTGACCCGTGTCTGCATTTGTTTACGTGGACTTCAATAGGAGAGGCAGGGAAGAGTCGGGGACACTACGTCATGTGAAACCCAGCAATAGGCAGCACCTATGTATATGGTGTCTGTGGTGTAGATAATTTGCTGAAGCTGATAGCATTGTCACATTCTATGCATCAGTGTTACGTCCCTGAGACGTTTGTGGCTTTTTGTGTTTTAATTCTCCTCTTGTTTCCCCGTGGGAGTGAAGAGGAGAGGCAGCACCCGGCTCCTCTTTACCCTGATCAGCTCCATTTGGACTCTGCCAGCTGTGCCAGATTGCAATCAGCCAAACCACTGCATAAAAGCAAGTCAGCCCTTAGATTCAGGGAGCGGCAGAACAGAGAGAGCACTCGCTGGTCTGTTGTCTCCTCGGCAGCATTTGTTTTGTTAAATTTCAGTTTGGTAACAACTTTGTGTGAATTCTGGGTGCTTTGTTAGTCTCTGTTTTAACCACTTCGCATTTTAAGTAAAGAGAGCTTTACATTCGGGTTTGTTTTAAAAAGACATCACTCGTTAGAGGAAGTTGAGTGATGGTCTTTTAACTAGTTTGTTTTAATTTGGTTAATTAGAGACATTCGTGTTGTTACATGTTGAGTTGCTGCCGATTTGTCCCTTGTGTTAATTTGTGTTTGTCTTTATTTACCATATAATGTAAATAAATTTGTTATATTCATTTTTTAACACCAGAGCATGTGTCCCTCATTGTTACCCCAGGCCCCCTAGGAATCCTGGGACATAACAGATGTTTCTGCCCAGACCGTTTTAGATGTGACACAGTCTGAACCTGATCGCTTTAGTTTGTGTTCATAAAAGTAAAGCTAGTAATTCTAAAGATGTGTTGACGTGGTGATGACTTCCAGCTTCAGTCTGTTAACATGACTCAACAGAGAGGCAGTGATTTGCACAGATTAGCTGTGGCACAACATTAGCTTTACTAGCATATGTTAGCATTAGCCAGCTAACTATTAGTTACAGCTTTTTCGCCGACGTTCAAAACTCAAACAATTGTGATTTAATTAAAAAAACATCATGATCTCTACTCCAAATGATAACTATGATCCTAAATGTACGGTGGCTACAAAACATAAACTAGACTATAAACACCATCATAAAAACATCAAAGTAATAGCCTTCATGCCTTTTTTCCTAATTTGTGATGCAGAAGCAATTAATCAAGTTGTTTTGAAAGATTTCTTGGTTAAATTTTAAAGAGATGTTTATTTTTATGGTTTATGCAAGGAAATGAAAGCACAAATAACCCACTCTGGCAAAGACGGACTGAAACGGATTTGACAGCACGAGACAAAATCAAGGAATCTTCTCCTCGCTCTGTGATTTTAATTATAACCCGAGAAAAAAAATCATTTGGTGAACAACTGCACTGCTTTAATCAGTCTGTTTTAGATAAGCTGTTCTCCATGCAGAAAAATCTTATTTAGATGTGCATCAGTCAAAAAGCTGCAGATGAGAGAAGAAAGGCAGCTTGGCTGTTCTTTTAAATGATGGTTTCAACACAAATTGTGTCACTTTCTGACCAGAACGAGACAACTTGGGCGAAGCTGAACATGGTGTTTGTCTTTGAAGGATTTCAGAGAAAGCATCAGGGTTATATTTTCCTTTACTTTTAAGCTTCAGCTACAGAAAAATGCTGCAAGGCTAAACCACGAACGTCGTTTCTGCACCCAAAATTTCAAAAGACTGAACCGACGTGCAAAAGGTAAGAAAAGCACAAGCACAGAACGTGGCTTTTTGTGAAGTACTCTTTTCTTTCTGTCACCGTTTTGATGCATCTTTATATTAGTGTTGGTTCAGAGGAGAGACCTTAGAAGCCTCCACATCAGCAGCTTTCTGTAGCCGCGCCAAAGTAAAAGCCTCCAGCAGTCCGCTGGAGTAAGCTCATCAGTTCAAAAAGCTCTTCATCACTGCTTTATCACAGCATAAAGGAACAGAAAAATACTTTATATTCCTTTGGTTTTATTCTAAATTGAACCAGTTTGTTTAGACTCTACAACAAACAAGAACAGGAAAATACATGTTCAGAGTTTTACACCAAAATAAAAAACTCGAGGTGTTGATGAAAAAGATTTGTTCACCATTTAGAAAAGTTTGATTAGTTTGATTAGTTGATTACTTAGTTTGAAGTTTTTAAAGTAGAAATTAAAAATAATTGCAATGACAAGATCTGGGGGAATAATACTATCAATAAAACTGACTGTGGAGGAATTATGCTGCCACAGCGCCATCTACTGGACAACTTCTGTTTTTGCACATACGTGTAGTTAACGTCCATTTATCGTTATCGAGGTTAACTCTTCAATTTACCATGATATTGATTTTAGGCCCCATCTCACACCCATGTACATTGCAATGTTGATACGCAAATGTAACATGATGCAGTTCTAGTTTCTAGAGTCGTTAGCTTAGCTGCTAGCTTTAGCATTAGCCAATCTGCCCGTAGGTGTGCGTTTGATCTCAAACTTTGGACCGTTTCTGCCTTTGCTGGTTTCTCTATTTTCCTCCACAGCACCTAGATTACCACATTGTGCGCCAGTAAAAAGCATATTCCTTACACAAAAACAAATATCTTACATTTGTTCAATAAAGTTCTGGGGGGTCGGGGAAAATAACATGAAAAGACGTCACAAGAGTGCTAGGTCTAAAAATAGTTTAACGCACAGAGCGTTTTTTTCATCGCACGTGCGACATGTCCATGTTCTAAGTGTGTCGGTCGTTTCTCATCAAAATACCGGCTTTCTCGTTCTGATCTGCCTCGGTCTGCTCTGCTGCCGCCGCGGCCTACAGGCGAACTGCGCGCACTGACTGTTAAATAAAGATTGCACGACACGAAAAAAAAGTTGCACAACGCAACGAATCGATGACGAAAAGTGTTGCCAACGCATTTACTAATAGATTTTATCGATTCGTTGTTGCAGCCCTAATTGAAATGGTGCCATCTTTTATTGCAGCAGCTTCTTTCAATCAATCAACCAAGTGTTATTTATATAGTGCTTTCCACACCTGCAACGGTGATCCAAAGTGCTGAACATGGCATAAAACAATAACACAATGGCAGACTGTTCCAGAGCGTCTGCGCCATCACTGAGAAGGTCCGATCTCCCCTTGTTTTACACGTGGTCCCAGGAACAATGAGCAAGTCTTGCACTTGAATATTTAGAGCTGATTTGTGCAACGTCCACCTTCCAAACCTTCTCCACAGGAAAGACTCAGACTGCAAAGCTGGCGGCATGTTAGAATGAGTTGGCGTGACTCCTTTAGACAAAATTTATGGCATCTTATTTATTTTCCACCTACTTAACTGGTACAACTGCAGTTGAATTACTGACTTCTTTTGGTTTTAACTCCCAAAACCATGAACATTCCTGACATTTTATTTTAGGTATAAACTCTGAAACCAAAATCCAACAAAAACAGCTGCTACAGCGGCACGCTTGGAGGTCCACTTTATAGGAGCAGGTTGCTTCTTTAAAAGGGCAATTAGCACATTCTTCTCAGCTGTGCTACCCCACAATCACCTGTGAGTGGGAGCCAAGCTTTAACATGAATGCACAGGTAGCAAACAACAAGCTAATTCATAAAGGACTTCCTCAAAACGGCAACAAGTGCAAAAATAAAATGTCTAGAAAGAAAGTTGACGAACCTGCTGGAAGATTCTGCACAGATTTATTTTATCAGAGAAAATCTGCCTTGCCGTTTGTGTGGTTTTTAAAGTAATCACCACCTAATCACAACAAACAAGTCGGTCAACCGTGATCCTCAGACACAACATCACCTGCACCAGCGGCACTGGCGTGCTTCAAAAACCAAACGGTGCAGCCAAACTGGCACTCATTAAGATTAAATCTACTTTCTGGGATTTGAAAAGTTGTAAATCATAGCTGGACTGAAAGTAGAGGTGTGTGTGTGTGTGTGTGTGTGGTGTGGGGGGGGGTTCCACACTTCAGTGCACAGCTTCAAAGGAAACTTTCAGAAAAATGATGGAGCACATGGGAGACCAGAGCTCCTGCCAGGCAAAGAAAAGCACGAGACAGTGTACACATCCACAGGGTTCCGGCATGTTTCCGGTTTCAGGATTCCAGACTTTCCCGGACTCGAACAGAAATCCTGATGATTTCCCAACACTAAAGTAAAAACGTTTCCCATAATAATGGCTAGAATAAAAACATGAGAGACTGTAACGGGTTTATTTTGTTTATCATAGTTTGTTTTCTTTTTGCTAATTGTGAAAAAAACTAAAACTAGGTCTACCTTTAATGCATCATAAATGCTTGTTTGACTAATATTTGTGGAAATACAGATGTCTGTTTGAAATATAACATCTGAAAACATACATATATATAAATGTATTTTTTTTTTACTTTTTTCTATACTTATTATAAAGATGCACCAAGAAACAAGTTCAGAACATGCACATTTTTTGCATGACTGACTATTTTGCATCAGAAAAGTCTGACTTTCCAACCTTTGTTTTGGTCAGTGAACGCACCACTGTCCTGGTCATTGAACTACCCATGGCTAATAGCAAACACAGATCTTCTGTATGGATGCTTTGAGTCCCAGGAGTAAAATATAATTAATCTGAAATCTAAGAAAAATTAGCCAAATTGGGTTTCTGTTAATTATAATAATGGAAATAAATCGGTATTGGCACATCAGAGATGCTAACGGATTGGAAATCGGTATCGGTCCTCAAAAACAGAACTGGTGAATCTCTAACAAAATTTCAGACCCATGTTCTAGATCAGGGGTTCCCAAAAATTTCCTTTGAGGACCCCTTTTCCCGTGTCCAAGACAAGCCAGGACCCTCAACCCCAACTCCTACATGCATAAACCCATTAAATGTAATGATTTACAAACTTTATACAGAAATATAGAGTTATAACTTTTATATGAAGTTCTGGTTATACTGTTTATGTGTTATTGGGATTTTATAAATGTAATTTTTACAAATAATTCTTGCTAACCTCACAACCTCAGCAAAGACCAAATTGTGGGGACCCCTGCAATCTTGTGGGGACCCCCTTGGGGGTCCCGACCCCCAATTTGGGAACCCCTGTAAGATCATTACCAACCAAAAACTCTGTTTGGTCTCACCTTTGGTGACTTTGTCCCCCAGCCCATAATATTAAATAGTTATAATAAAAGTGGGAGGTTTTGCGCCAGGACAGCGTTGGGTCAGCCAGCTTTAGCCCACACGAGTCACCCCTAATAAAACGCCTTTTCTGGGGTTTCTACTCACCCGGATCCGTCTCATGGCAGCCACTATCTCCACCCGGCTGCTCGGCCGCGCCACGTCCAGACTGCCGATGTACTAAAACGTGACAGGTAGACAAAAGGTGCGTTACATTTAAACACTTAAAGTGACAATCTAAGACTATTTCAGCTCAGGAGTGGGTTCAGGTTTAGAAAGGAAATCCTGGATTTCCTTTTGAAAAAGTCGCGCAACGTTTCAGTTTCAGAGTTTTACGCTTTTATGTTTTCTTTAGAATAAAAACCCAACAATAAACATTTAAACGGAGTTGGACCGGACCGGAGCAGCCCGCCTGACTCCAGAGGAGTTGGTGGATTCACCTTCGCCTCGAAGTTGATCCCATGCTGGAATGCTTCCTCGTTGTGCAGCGGGATCCTCAGATCGTGCCCGTCATCAACGAGGTTGTACTTGGTTTTCCCAGGCATTTCCCACCAGCTTTATTACATCCACGCCACGAGAGGAGACCACAGCAGCTCGGTAAATCCAACAAAACTAATCCCCAGATCCGGTCAGAAGGTGCTCTCCATAGCAGCGAAGCGTCCCCGCGTAGCAACGCTCCTCACGCCGCCCCCTCAGCAGCCGAGCGGCGGATCCAACTTCAGCGGCGCTCCGGTGAAAAGCTCCGAACGCGGGAGTGGGTCAGGAGAGACGCGCGTCACGCTGGAGCCGAGCTGGCGGGTTTTCCTGACTTTTCCTGTGTTCGGTGTGGAAGTTGGTCGCGTCCTGCCTCCGGTTCTGAAGCGCCAACCCCCCGTCCGAACGGAGCAGGGTTTGATTGGAGGAGCTCCGGGGATCCCACCTGTTTCCATTGGAACAGGGGCGCACCGGAGCCCGCAGGAGGAGTGGCTCACGCTCCGGTACCTGCCCCCTCTCTCCCGCCCCCCTCCTCACGCACTCAGACACGCACACCAACACACAAATGGAAGGGGAAATAAACTGAATGACAAACAAGTGTAACTCCTTATATATGCAAAGTTTGCAAATAATAAAACAGCTAAAATTGCAAAACAAATGACAAAAATCAGAGTTTTTGACTAATACTTTTGATTTCTATTATTTGAAAAGTAGGATTTGTGAAAGCGAATCATCTTTCTGTTAAGAATAAAGTTTTACAGGTCACCAACAAGTCATCTATCTGAGAAAATATTAGAAAGGCCAAGACTGCCAACTAGTGGCTACATGTTTCATTACATCCTATAAAGTCATTGAAATGTTTCAGCAGGATGAGAAAATAAAGTACATTTTTATCTCTAGCAGCAATTATAAATCAAAAGAATCCAGTGAATTATTCAATAAATGGCTCAATTCATTTAAGTTTCTCATAAATATTTATTTGTTAAAATAATTAGCAGAATAAAAATAAGCAATTTATAAAGGCAGTTTCAAAGAGTAAATTAAATTGAAAAGAAACCCTTAATGTGTTATTCCTTTTGCGGGTGAATATAAACTTACTGCAATAATAATGGGGAAAAAAACCATCTTAGGCCAGATTTCTCAGCATAACTTCTAAAGCTGAAAACCTTTAAAAATAAAAATGATATGAAAGGTTCTGGTGACTCAGAGCTCAAACATTTGTTCAACATTGAATTAAATGACCATTACCATCCCAGGCCTATCCCCTGTTCTTCTGTGTCTTTGTGTAGGTGTGTTGTTTCAGACTCACTGGTTGGTGTTAATTACAAACTGGAAGCAGCTAACCAGTACCACCTCACGTTATTCCCCAGCAGCCTGATGTTATGTTTCTGTTATCATCTTTTACTTAATTATGTTCAATTAAACATGTTTAAGTAATTTCTATCATGTTATTCACTTTTTAAATATAGCTTTTGAGCCAAGCTGTAACAAATTGGGGTCTCGTCCGGGATTTAAACCCAGGAATTCTCACAAAATCACATAAACTGAAGGATGCTGGTGAAGGCTGTCAGTCATCCAGGTCATGGTAGTCCAACGGGGTTTGAATGAAGACAATTGGTCTTCTTTGGTTTCTTGAAGACGTTTCGCTTCTCATCAGAGGAACTGTCAATTCTGACTGGAATATGGGAGGGTCAAGCTTATAAAGTGTAACTGTCTTTTGTTGCTTAACGAGCTGAAACTACCTATGAATACCCCACCTCCCTACACCCCGATGAGTTATTGATGTCATTAGGCCCTATTGTGTTGGAATGGCTGTTTTGATTAGATGCAGGAGGGTGTGACCTAGACTGAAATTGTTTTGGAATTAAGTGTAAAGCTGCAATGTAGGTGCTGGAAAGGTGACTGAAGGATATTTTTCAGAAAATTCCAGCCAGCACACATAGGTGGGCCCCATATGGGATCAATATGGGCAAGCCATATGGGTCCCAACAGGGTTTGTCTGCGGTTTCCATGGTGGCCCCATGGGGGTTTGCCTAGAAAAGATTGTTGCCCACATAGATTTTAACGGGCCCTAAATGGGTTTTCAGAGGGTTTGACTCAAACACCGGCAAACCCCTGTGGGGCCCTTACGACTTGCCCATATAGATCCCATATGGGGCCCACCTATGTGTGCTGGCTGGGATGTTTGTAGGGTTATTGCACAAATTTAAATGAACCCTCAAAAAACCCCTTAAGCTTTAATCCCTGAGTAGAGGAGAGACCTGGGAAACCCAGCTGAGGTCTGTTTAATGCAGTTGTCGTGTTGTATAATGCATCGTCCATCGGAGTAGAGGAGTGTTCCTTACTGCCCGGTGGTCCCAGGCGGTTAGACGAAGGGAAGTGGGGCAGAACAAATTCACATTCTCATCATCTATTTGGAAAGATACAAAGTACTCCTCCTAATAACGTCCGCAGGGCGAAGCAGCACACGACTACAAGTAGTTGGCTCAAAAAGTGGCATCTGGCTCCCAAATTTTAAAACACATCCAGGCATCAATTTTTCTTCGTTGTTTGGCATCACAGGCAGTAAAATTAAAAGTGTCGGTGCATTTCATCCAGTTACATCCCATTACTAAGCAACTGTTAATTTTAAACAGTGTAGGTGATGCAGCTTCGAATAATTATGAGACAACCTTCAAGCTTTAAGAGAAATGCAACAAGTCCTCAAGGCCATGCTGTCCCATTTTTTAGTAGAGATGCAAACTTTGAAGGACGGCTCAGATTGTATGAAACTGTTTATGGTCTCTGCAGCCGCAGTGGCAGCAAAGCAGCCAGCTGTCAGACAGGAACAGCTGTTGTCTCTGGATGAAGTTAGAATAAATCCCGTCGCTCTGCACAGAGATCCCAGGTATGGGTCGGACAATGATGCTGGTTTCCGTGCATGTCCGTGTGTTTTCCTAGCCTTAACCTAGCTGTTTTCTGGCTAAAACCTGATGAGCTGCAACAGTTGGAAACAAATATCAAAAGGCATTCATCAAAAAGTTTTTAAAGTGTTTTGAAACAATCATGAGAATTTTCGGTTTTCTCATAAAAGACTCAGGGTTCCGCTCTTGTCAGTGGAATTTTTAACTATTTAGAAAACACATGAGACAATTTTTTAAATAGACAGAGTCGTCTCAGATGGCTCCTCTGATGGCGTTTCCTAGCCCTACCAAATCTGGCTCATCTGAACTCAGCCAAATATCATTTTTACTGATGTTCTCAAGTGTGTGTACGGGAGTTGGGGGTGGGGGTGTAATGACTGCGCCAATGTTTTTAAACTGGTGTGGGAGGGATGGGTGGGGGTGGGGGTCGATACTGGAGGACAAGATGAACGGTTCACTACAAGGACTCGGCTCTCATCGTTCACTTTCAAAACCCGTTCAAAAGATTTGATTCGTTCGTGAACGGCACATCGCTACAGGAATCATGCTGGAAGCAGACTGCAGCACCAGGCATGTCAGCTCCACTTTTCTAAGTCCAACAGGGACCGGACCGCCACTCTGAAGTTGCAAGTGCGATACTCTGGCCACAGAGGGCGGTGGGGGTCTGAGTGACATTTCATTAACCCTGTAAAGGATCATTTTAGCACAGACTGGCTCAAGAACATGATTTAAAATATGAAAAAGTTGCATAGTATGGCTTTAACACACAACAAGAGAAGATCCACTTCTCCTTCCAGATAAAAAACAAACAAAAGCCAAAGCAGTGAAATGCAAAATAACAACAATGTATTTGTTTAGCCCGAGGCTGCAGCTTCATGTAACATCAAAGCTGTCAGAGGCTTGCTCAGGAACAGATTAGCACATCCAGAGTGTAATCTAAGATTCAGATGTTCATAATCTGAGCACATTCAGCTGAGTTCTGATTGAATAACGAGCTTCACTCTGCTGATGAATCATAAAGAGAGCTGAAGTGGTTCAGATGAGTGGATCTGAAAGCTGATCGAAGAGAAGCTCTCAATAACGTTTAAAATGCTTTAAGAACAGCCTAATTACGGCATTTTTACTTCTTGGATGAAATGACGCTGTGGCTCTTTTCTAAATGGTTTCATAGCTAATTATAGAGCAGCTTCAATAGAAATTCTGTTTACTGAATAATAAAAAACACTTTTCAATTCCCAGAAACATCAGGAAAGTGGTTTAGCTGCTCAGTGCAGGAAAGAAAACAGGTTATTACTAAAAATACAAATATGTTGTGGTGTTATTGTTTGTATTAATTTTTGCATCATAAATTAATCATATCGTCGTGACTTCTTGCAATAAAATATTGTGTTCAATTTAAGTAAGTAAATTTTATTTAGAGTGCCTTTCACAGATAAGAATATCACAAAGCGCTGTACAACCATAGACATAAACTGGACGTAGCACCACCCACTTCTCTTATTTCTCTAAATGAGGCCAAATCTGGGCGGTTCCCACCACCGCCATCTTGGCTGTTTCAAGTCTCGTCACACCCAGACAATCCAAAAATGGGAAAAGAGGTGGAGCTGAGATCAGGGCTGTGAGCTCATGCTCCGCTCCTCCACCACAGTTGGAGATTAGTGAGAGATTAGCTACATGCTAACCTGGAGCTAACGTAGGTTTTCGAGCACTTTTAGTGTTTCTGTAGTTTCCCTCAAAGAGCTCTACAGGCTACCAATATGACTACAGCCTCGCATGGAACCCATACAGCCGTGCGTCTCGGCTCCTCCAGGAATCAGGAGGGGGTGGCTGCCTGCATCTAGCTGCTGTTCACGGCTGAGAGACAGGAGAAGCCAGGCGCCCGCCTTGCTGGGCTGCCTCTGGGAGAATGGAGCGGCAGATTCGTGGATCTCTGATCTCCGGGCTGCCGCTGTTAAAGGGAGAGTCATGTTACCGAAACTCAGCAAACCTCCTTTCTGCAGCGGCGACCTTGCAGATCTTTGACCACGGTGGACCAGCGAAGGCCTGCAGCCTCTGCTAGCTAGCCTCAGCCAGCTTTCCTAGCTTGAGTTTCGATACCCAGCCAGCCCACAAACACGTTATATTTCACCCATCTTTGACCAAGCAGTGTTATGTTAAACACACAGCATTTTCCCCCATTCAACCAGTGAAATAAAGTACAGAAATATACATTTTCTTACCAATAAAAAGCAGAGAGTTCTTGGATGATCTCTTATTGCAATCAATACCACAGCTTGCCCTCTTTGTCCAAATAATTCCATGATTAACATCCAAACACACAGAGGACACAACTAAAGTTCAGAGAGTAAAAATGGCCAAACATCTATTAATGTCAGGCTGAGGCCTTCTCCGGAGCTAGCCGCTTATGCTAGCTCTGACCAGTGGCGGCCCGTCCATAGGGGGCGCTAGGGCGCCGCCCCACCACTCACAGGAAGGAGAAGAAGAAGATAGGAATCACAAAATATATTTAAAAAAACATAAAAAGTAAACTAAACGATCTATACACACCATATGGACTAAGTGCTGTGTGTAATCTGTGTTTAATAATGTTCTTTTTACTTTTAACACGGCCGAATCGTCGACGTACTTGTCACGTGTCCTCTCGCGGGCGCAGCAATCTTTACCATTGACTTAATATGGGCTAACTGGCGCATGTGCAGTGGGTCCCCAAACCGTCCACAACGAGAAAGAATAGGAGAGCGGTTGGTCGCATCTTTTAGCGATCGTCGCCGCCTCACCGGGTGAATTCTGCTCAGACCAGGGGGAGGAGATCGCTGATTGGTCAGGTTGTTCACCCCGCCCTGAGGGGAAAACTTTCCACAGGCTAGCGCGTCGTGCTAGTTCAGTTTGTTGTTGTAGCTGCTGCCGCGCACACCTCGACTATGGAGAAAACAAATACAGTTGCGTCTTTGAAAAGCGATCCGTTTAGTAGGAGGACACAACAGGAAAAACTTGGCCTTAAAGAGCTTGGACCCGACCAGCCGGACATTAAAATAAAGCAACAAACGCAGGACAGAGGGAGAAGTTACACAAGGATATTTTCCCAGCAAAACAATGCCAGCAAACAGTCTGATCAGCTCAGGATGTAGAACTTCACGAACCGAGTGGATTGTTTTTACTACACCACACGAATTATGGCCATAACCTGCAGGTAAGCCTCATTTTAGCTTTTGGCTTCAGGAAATTAGCATGCTGCCTCGTTAGCGGCTAGCACCGCTCCATACGGTTTGAACTAAGAGTGGTACTTCTATTCTTCTTGCTTTAATATAAACGCCTGCTTCTGTGAATATCTTGCGTTGTGTCACTGTGTGTTTTTCTGGATACGTGTAGCGTCTATTTTACGGCCTCACGTTTTTTTACAGCTTATTGGGTGTTGGTAGAAAGTGGATTCTATTGATTAGATTAGCCTACTCCCCTTAAGCGTGTGTGCAGTTTGTGTAATATATGGGTGAATGGATGAATATTAAGAACGTTTTTGTCAAAAAGATGACTTTTTGAATAACTTTGTTGCCGGAAGCGCTACTGTGACCGTCAGTTGTGTGACGCTGATGCATAAGAATCAATGGTAATTTGGCGTCCCCTAGTGGTGATATGTGGTTAGCGCCCCACCCAAAAAAAAACTCACCGGCCGCCACTGA
>SSNS01001501.1:0-14738 GCA_006937985.1 Aphyosemion australe | reverse complement strand
TTACATGAATTGCTTTCACATCTGTATGAACAGATATAAATCACAAACACATTTTATAAAGTATTGATAACGTGCATGAGTACGTTTTATAAAGGTTTTAAACTCCTGAGGATATTTATTGCTGCTTTTCAGAGATTCTGCTTAGAAAAATTCATTAGTAAAATCAAAGTAATCTCTGTAATTTTTAAATTACAGTTTAAAACTTTTAAAATACCCTTAATTAGATTTGCCTAATAGCCTGTTTATAGTTTCTGTAAAAAGACAAAAAAGGTTTAACTGTTGACACCTGGTCAAGGTTAACACGTTTATTCAACACTGAAAGATGGACACACCTTCATGAAATGAGAAGCTAAATTCCTACTAGTGCATTTGTTATTATGAATATACTTAAACACAATTTCTACTTGTTCATATCTGTATTTTCAAAATTGACTGGTAAAGATATCATTTGGACAAGGATAAATTATATTGTTGCTATGTAACATGGGAATAAAAAAGAGGTGTTAGATTTAATGTTAAAATGGCTTGCTGTACTGGTTTGTTATAGACAACTACAGGGGAAAGGTAGTACAGACTACTAAATGAACCCACGTGTTACGTGTTAAAACTTTTTTTTCTGCAAGCTCTGCGGGGCGGGCGAGTGTGTTTGTGTGTGTGTGGTGGGGGTGGGCGAGTGGGGGGGCTCAAGTCTATTTTGCCTTGGTCCCCAAATGCCTCTAAACGGCCCTGGGCTTGTGACGGAGTTTTGAAGCTGATCTGAACTGCTGGACATCCATCCTTCTCATCCTCCTTTATGCATAAAAACACTAAACTACAGAGAAGTAACTATCTATCTGTCACAGATCGCTCCAATATCTAAAGTTTTGCCGTCAATGTCTGTCTCAGTGTTTTCTCCGCTCCGTGACAGCGCCTCAGCGCACCTTTTGACACCTGCTGTCAGATCACGCAGCAGCATCCTCTCCCTCAGCAACAAAACGCTACTGAACCCATTCTTAGTTTAATTATTTTAGTATAACTACGGTTTTATTTGGGCTATTAACAAAAATAAAAACTGGTGTGTAGTTTATAATCCGCATTTTAAACATTAATTGAATCGGAAACTCAGAGAGGCGGAGTCTTGCTGCAGCGGCGTCCCAAAGGTGTGTTTTCATTGGTCAACTGCAGACAGGAGTCGTAGGTTTTTAAGCAGCGCTTCAAGACTGTTGGAGGGTGTCTTCTTTCTAATAATGAGACTCATATCAATGCCTATGCTACACGTAGGCTGCAGTTGAGCGCAGCTGAGCTTTTCTTTCAGCACCCCCTGCTGAAAATATGTTCCAGCGGCTATGATCATAAACATTAAGTTCGGCTGCCTCGCGTTGTTGTAGCGCCTCCCCCGTCATAGGCTGTTTGAGATCTTTTTTTTTTTTTTTTTAAATATTCTGCAGAAAAATACCGAGGTCCGGACCTCGGTGTCCTCAATGGTAGATACGGCCTTGCCAGTGAGAGCAGTGATTTATTGAGAACACTTAAAGTTTATGATGCCTCGGTCTGTCTGTGTATTGACGGGCAACACGCCGCTGCATTAACCTCAGTTAACAGATTATGGGCCCAGAGGGACGCCGCGCGTCATAACCACAGAGACAGAAGGACTTCGATGTGTGTCAGGACACATGAGTCGGAAGGGCATGGAGACGGGTAACTGTTGGTACAGGTTGGTGTTCAACGGAGAGGGAGACAAGTACGAATTGTGGGTGACAAACTTCCTTGGACACCTTTAAGGACTGAAAGACGTCATTCTAAAGCCAGAGAAGGAAGGTGAGGACACCAATGAGGAAGATGAGACGGCAAACGTGGAAGCATACACTGAACTCATCCAATTCATGGACGATAAGAGTTTGTCACTGGTGATGCGCAATGCTGCAGATGATGGGAGAAAAGCCCTGAAGATACTGAGGGAATATTATGCCGGTAAGGGAAAACCCCGCATCATCAGCCTCAACACTGAACTAACTTCACTGCACCAGACGAGTAATGCTACGTACTGAGAGGCCGCCATCACAGCACTGAGGAATGCAGGTGAAACCCTGAGTGACGGACTGCTGATTGCGATAGTTTTAAAAGGTCTGCCTAAGTCATTTAAACCGTTCGTCATTCACATTACACATGGAGACAAAAATCCATAACCTTCACTGATTTTAAGAGTAAACTGAGAAGGTATGAAGAAGCAGAGAAGATGCAGGAAATGGCAGCCGCTGAGGACAACGTCATGAACACACAAACTCAACCGAAGGCCAAGTATGCACAAGTTGGTGTGAGAGGAGAGAACTCAGGCGACAGACACCTGGCTTGTTTAAAATGTGGTCAGAGAGGTCACAGGGCCAGGAAGTGTACCACCACACAACAGAGTGAGGCATGCAGACGGAGGCACCAACAGGAAGGCCGACGATGACTACGATGACGACAGGGAATACGTTTTCCGGTTAAGCGACGCAGATGAGGATTTCCAGGAGGGCAGCATCGAACATCGTGGTCTAATGGTGGATACAGGTGCAACATCGCACATAATCACCGACATCAAGATGTTCAGAGTTTGAAACCAACTTTGAGCCCAGAAAACATTGCATTGAGTTGGCAGATGGGACCAGGTGCAAAGGAGTGGCGGAGAGAAGAAGAGATGCAGTGGTGACTCTGATTGACATCGGGGGGAAACGTTGCAAGACAGTGCTGAAACAAGCACTCTACATTCCCTCCTATCCACAAGACATTTTCTCGGTGAGAGCAGCCATAGCCCACGGTGCCACAGTGATCTTCAAACAGAGAAAAGACGTCCTGGAACATGCTGACAGAACGAGGTTCCCCATCATTGAACAGGAGAGACTTTACTACCTTCAAACTGTGAGTAATGTGTCAGATGACAAATGTAAAACCTTGTATGTTTTGCAACAATGGCATGAGACATTGGGACACTGCAATGCAAATGATGTGAAAAAACTGCAGGGGGTTGTTGATGGGATGCACATAAAGAACAAAGACATAAAAAAAATGTGAAGTCTGTATAAAAGGAAATTTTGTTCACACTAGAAACTGCGATGCGGATGTAAGAGCTAAAGCTGTGTGTTTTGAAATAGTTTTAATTTATCAGGATCGACTCAGATAGGCACACAGAAAGACTCATACTACGACGTATTTCAAAGTTAAAGGCTTTATTGAAGCTACATCAGCAGTATTACAACACAGTGAAAAGCACAGAAAACATCAGCTCCTACCGTTGCCTTATCAGAGTGGAGAGCCAACACCCCAGGTAGAGCGCGCTTCACTGAACAGCTGGACGTCCGTACGTAAACTCACAGCAGACTAACTTCTTCTCTCCTGTCCTTTCTCTTTATGCTCTAAGTCCTAACACACACACATTCCCTGGGGGGGCTGAGTGGCCAACTCAGTCTTCCCCATCGCCACACTCCCTCAGGACTCAGCGTTCCACATCTTCCTTATCTCCACTCAGGCCTTTGACAGAAACCACCTGTTCCCTATCGCGTGTGAAGCAGTAAATAACAGGGTTCACAAGACCCTTCGAGTGCGAAACAGCAAAGTAACAAGTTATATAAACTCTCCCTGTGTGCGGAGAGTCATGTAATAGCATTATATTAGCTTTAATGATTCAAACAGCATAAAAAACACATATTACCATATCACTGTGTTAGAGTTTGTTCATACTGACTTGGCTGGTCCCATAAGCCCAGAATCAAGGGAGGGCTACAAATATGCTTTGTCGTTTACTGACAATTATTCAAGCTGCATATATGTATATGTCCTAAAACAAAAATGTGACACTGTTCTAGCAACAGAGAGATTTCTGGCTGACAGAGCACCATATGGTAAGGTTAAATGTATGCGTTCTGATAATGGTACAGAGTTTACTGGAAAAGAGTACCAGAGCCTGCTGAGAAGAAAAGGTATAAAGCATGAGACCTCAGCACCTTGTTCACCTCATCAAAACGGTACGGCCGAGAGAAGCTGTTGGACATTATTTGATATGGCCAGATGTATGATCATTGTGAGCAACCTGCCAAAACATTATGGATTTGTGCTGTTCAAGAATCAGCCATTATTAGGAACAGGTGTTATAATAAACGGTTAGGTGTAACCCCATACCAAGTGATGAAGGGAAGAAAACCGAATCTATCTAGAATGCACAAGTTTGGCGTAAAATGTTATGCATGCAAACAAGAAAAAGGGAAGCTAGATTCAAGGTGTGAAGAAGATATTTTCGTGGGACATGATAAAAACAGTCCAGCCTACCTGGTTTATTTCCCAGAAAAAGGAAAGGTTCAAAAGCACAGACTAGTGAAGTTAGTAACGTGAAACTGGGAAAACTGAAATGCCAATGGAGACGGTGCCAGATGAAGAGTTTGAGTACCCAGGTATAGGGAGAATGAGAAAAGAGAAGAGCAAAGTGGAAACACCCATGCCAGAGCCCAGGGAGGGAACGAGTGTCCAATCAGATCACACGGAAGCTGAAAAAGACTCAAGACGTTATCCCTCTATATAGGATAAGGAAGAATCCTAGTTACCTTATTTATTTATTTATTCTTTATTTAACCAGGAAGGTCCCATTGAGATTTAAAACCTCATTTTCAAGGGAGTCCTGGCCAAGAGGCAGCAAAAGTTGGTTACAAATTTTTTCAGTTACACAGACATGTTATGTACAGAATTATAGAAGGCAGTTACAACCAGGGACCGAAACTAAATTTTTGACTCGCCGGCAAACTTGGCCGGTGACTGCTAAAATCTACCGGCCAAGCATATTTTTTACCGGCCAAAATTTTAAATGATTTATATCTACCCAAAGCACGTTATTCTATAATATGATATTATTTTTGATCCAAACAGAGGAGTGACAACATAATTAAAACATCATTAATAAGAAAAACAACTTTTTAGTAATTTCTGATTTTTTTTTTTTTACTTTATAAAAATGTTTTTAATGAACTCTTTTATTGAAATCTAGTAGACCCCTTGTTTTCTCTGTCCATGAAATCTGGCCTCCTGCTTCTGACAGTCTTTGTGCAACAACATTACAGCCTTTGGTAGTCCCACATAAATACGAATAGGTAGATGCTGGAGAGCGTAACAGCATCGCCGCCATATTGGATGGGTCCCTCATGCTCTGAACCCAACTGGAGTTGCAGGGTGCACTAC
The DNA here is from genome assembly GCA_006937985.1 of Aphyosemion australe. NCBI lineage: Eukaryota > Metazoa > Chordata > Actinopteri > Cyprinodontiformes > Nothobranchiidae > Aphyosemion > Aphyosemion australe. The sequence goes on along the minus strand of SSNS01001501.1, from coordinate 9,557 downwards.
TATGCCCATTTTTTCTACAGCCTACAGTTGCAACAACCGGCTCACTATTGAAAACAGATCACGTGGGACTTTTCTGAGACTTTGCTAGCCTACCCAATAGGATTTTATATTTTCATTTATTTTGTTTAATTGTGTTTTAACTGTCATGCCATACCATGTGCCTGATAAAATGTGTTTTTAGTTGGGTAAGCACCTTCCTCAGTAGAAATTAATGCACTGGGGGTGAATGGAGACCCATCTAAGATGGCGGCCGGCAACTACGGCAGCACCTGTCCACGGGGCGTCTACGTCTGTGGTCCCTGATCTCTGGAGAACACAGCTACACAATGAGAATATCTTGTAATGATAAGAACAAATAGAAGTTGTCTTATTTGTCTGTTCGGTTAAGTGAGGTGAGTTATGAGTGACCTGGAAGTGTTTGTGGGCACACGGAAACGAGAGTTCCGGGGGCAACCAGCGTGCATGTATCTGTTTAAGCTAACAGATTAAAAGAGCGCCGTCTCCTCAAGATATAAAGTATGTCAGGGCTTATATTGGACCTCCAGTCAGTCCTATGACAAATGAGTTGTTACAGTTCTTCTCCCTAGCGTACTGGCGGCAAACAGTGCAGCTCATTTGCGCATATTCTGGTTCATAATAAACACTATAGATGCTTTTGGTCTTCAACAGTTAGTACAAGAACCTACTCATGACTGCTCCCATACATTGGACCTGGTTCTATCTTTTGGCTTATCTGTCTCTGATTTATCCGTAGACCATGTGTGTCTCTCTGATCATTATCCAATTGTTTTTAATATCATGGATGTAACATCTTACCCTTCTAGATATGTATCTAAATGCCTTGTTAGATATATTTCCCCTTCTACTCCTTCTGCACTGTTGGATACTCTGGAAGCTACTTTATCCATGCAGTCTCTGTCACTCTCTCCCTTCAATGAAGTCAACGACCTGGTGTTATCATTTAATACACTTTGCTCTGATGCTCTTGATAAAGTGGCGCCTCTACGTATTAAACGTAAAAAGACTATCTCAGATCCCTGGTTAAACGATTACACCAGGATGCTAAGGCGTCACTGCAGAGTATGTGAGCGAAAATGGAGAAAAGACAAACTTCAGATCTCGTTAGACCTGTTCAGAAATTCTCTCTCCATCTATCAGAAAGCTGTCAGGACTGCAAGAAATAAATATTATGCAAACATAATTTCTAGTTACAATAATGATCAGCGCAAACTCTTCTCCACCATAAACTCTGTTCTTTCACTGAATGAATCTCTGGCCCCTCCGTCGCCATCAACTGCTCTGTGTGTTTCTTTCCAACATTTTTTTCTTCAAAAGATTCAATTAATTAGAAAAAGCTTCACCTCTCTGAGCTCAGACACCTTTAGTGATATGTCTACTGTGCACTGGTTTTCGTCCTTTGACCTTCTATCTATCCAGGATTTAGAAGAGCTATTAACTTCAATGCGCCCCTCAGGTTCATCAGAAGACCCAATCTCACCTAAATTAATGGTTGAGTCTTTTTCAGTCCTGGGTCCCATTATTCTGGCGATTTTAAATACCAGCCTGTTAAATGGAGTGTTCCCAGATGTCTTTAAGAAGGCGGTCGTCCAACCACTTCTAAAAAAACATGGCCTTGACCCTACAGTTCTTTCAAACTATCGCCCAATCTCAAAATTACCATTTCTCTCCAAAGTTTTGGAGAAAGTGGTACATATTCAATTGGCTTGTCACCTTGTGGATCATGATCTATTCGACCACTTTCAGTCTGCTTTCCGGCCGAATCACAGCACTGAGTCAGCTCTCCTACGTGTTGTGAATGACGCCTTAGTGGCAACTGATGCAGGCTCCCATGTCCTCCTGATACTCCTAGATCTCTCGGCCGCCTTTGATACGGTGGACCATGAGATTCTTTTGGGTAGATTAGCATCGTGGGTTGGATTGGATGGCCCAGCATTAGAATGGTTTAAATCATATTTGACTGGGAGATCTTTCTGTGTCCAAATTGGTGACCACTCCTCGCCTTACCTGCCACTTCCATGGGGTGTTCCGCAGGGATCAATCCTTGGACCACTACTATTCACCATCTACATCCTTCCCCTCGGTTCTATTTTTGCTAAACACTCCCTACATTATCACCTGTACGCTGACGACTGTCAGATTTACCTCTCGCTGGATCAACCTGGATCTCGTAACTCTCTTGAAGAATGCCTCTCAGATATTAAAACATGGCTATCATCGAACTTCCTCAGTTTGAATGAGAACAAGACTGNAGTTGGGTAGTAATCCAAGCATGGCCTTGTAAATGAAAGTGTACCAATGTGCCAACCTCCTGGTGGACAAAGAAGGCCATCCCACTCAAGAATACAATTCACAATGATGGGTCAGTGGTCTACAGTTAGTAATAAACCTCAGCGAGGCATGATAAACCACATCAATCTTACCAAGACACTGTGCTGAGGCATTCATATACAAAAGGTCTCCATAATCCAGAATAGACAGAAATGTTGCAGTAACAAGTCGTTTTTTTGCCTCAAAAGAAAAACACAGTTTATTTCGAAAAAAGAAACCCAGTCTGAGTTTGAGTTTCTTCACAAGATTATCTATATGGGGCTTGAAGGAGAGGGAGTCATCGAGCCAGACACCAAGGTATTTGTATGTGTGGACCACCTCTATGATATTTCCCTCCAGAGTGGTCACTGGGGGCATACTTAGAGGTCTTTTTTTAGAGTTTGAAAACAACACTAGTTTAGTTTTGTCAGCATTGAGGACCAATTTTAACTGCAGAAGTGTTTGTTGGACCTCATTAAAAGCTTTCTGTAAGAATTCGACAGCTTTAGTGGGGGATGTTCCAAAACAGTAAATGATTGTGTCATCAGCATAAAAGTGCATATTAGCATCTGACACATTTTGTCCTATGTCATTAATATACATAATGAACAAGAGGGGTCCCAAAACCGAACCCTGTGGTACTCCCTTGTGGACACTCAAAAATTCAGAGGTCAACCCATCACCTTTAACACATTGAGTTCTGTCCTTCAAGTAGTTAGTGAACCATGAGATCACATGTTCGGACAATCCCAAACAAGGAAGCTTTTGTTTTAAAACAGCATGGCCTACAGTGTCAAAGGCTTTTGACAGATCAATAAATAGTGAGGCACAGTACTGCTTTTTATCCAGAGCAACAAGAATGTCATTGATCACCTTTGTGGCTGCAGTGACGGTGCTGTGCTTTTTTCTGAAACCTGATTGCAGACTTGAGAGAAGGTCATTTGAATATAAAAAGTCTTTCAATTGTTCACTTACTAGGGTCTCTAGAGTTTTTGCCAGGATACACAGATTAGATATTGGTCTGTAATTTGTTAATAGAGCTGGGTCACCACCTTTTAGTAAAGGAGTCACAAAAGCAGACTTCCAAACTGATGGTATTTGTTTGTTTTTGATAAAAAAGGTTAAAAAGAACTGTAAGAGGTTCTGCAATGAAATCAGCAGCCATTTTCAAAAAATAGGGTTCTATCATGTCTGGGCCAGAGGGTTTCCTGGGATCCAGAGTTCTAATAATTTTATGCACTTGCTCTACAGTAAATGGAACAAAGTTAAAAGAAGCACCAGGAGTCATATGGGAGTCTGTGCAGGGGGACACAGAGGGTGTTCCAGTAGAAGTAGACACTGAACCAGATGAGATAAAATGCTTGTTAAAACAGTTTAAAACCTCAGTTTTATCATGCACTGGGACAGAGTCGTTTAGGACAAATTTTGGAAGAGCATGAGAAGTTAAGTTGACAGATAAAGACTTAATCACTTTCCAAAATTTCTGTGGATTATTTAGGTTTTCAGTTGTGATAGATAAGTAATAGTCTGATTTGGCCTTTTTGATGAGAGTAGTACATTTATTTCTTAGTTAAAGACTATGTAACAGGAAGATGAGGCTCAAGCCTTAACACAGCTAGATTACTGTTATAGACTCTTGGGTGATATCCCTTTAACTTTTGAAGAAGCTATCACGTCTCAAAATGTTAATGAATGAAGGAAAGCCATGAGTGAGGAAATGGCATCATTAAGAGAAACCAACACTTTTACCCTGACAACCCTGCCAGAAGGATAAAAGAGAGTGGGGGCAAATATGTATATGCTCTAAAGAAATACAGAGGGGACAGAAAAGATTAAAGCTAGATATGTTGCTAAAGGCTTCAACCAGAAAAAGGGGATTGATCATGAGCCCTTTTTATAAAACAATGCCGCCAATTTGCCGCAACGCCGATGCGGCATCAGGGAGCGTTAGGTCATTTATAAGAGCTCAGACCGTGGCGGTAATGTTGCGCAATCGTGTCAGTTTTATAAAAGATTACGCGATGGCGGCAAAAAGGAGGTATGGGGGCGGTCTCTACGCTGTCGAGGACTTCCGTGTATTTTGGACATAACTTGCTTTTTATTGCGATCGAAGCCGTGCTCCTTAAGTTTTTATTTTAACAACCAGCTACAGGTGTGTGTCATCCACCATCCCTGTGAGCTGTCAGATGATCTGAGCTGCAGATCTAACGGAGAGAAGCTCCCGGAGCACCGCATCGGTCCAGTTAATCATCTCAGCTGGTTCTGTTTACAAACGGGAAACTTAAGCGCGTGTTTACTTTCATTTTAAACATAGTTCCCGGCCGGAGCGCAGCATTAATTCATCACATGGTCATGACACCTCCCTCTTTTGCGCCAAGGCTTAATGTGCGTTTATAAGACCGGCGAAGCCGCAATATTACCGCAATATTACCGCAATATTACTACCAAGCGTGGCGACACGAATGCCGCAAAATTCCAGCAACGTGATGCCGCCATGGCGCGTTCATAAGAAACATGTTGCGGTAATATTACGCTGATTTGCCGGCATGGTGTGTCTTATAAAAAGGGCTATGGAGAGACATTTTCACCCACAGCACATCTAACAAGCATAAGGATTCTAATGTAGAAAGCAGCACAAGAGAACTTGATTCTACATCAATTGGACGTTAAAACGGCCTACCTACATGCTCCTATAGATTGTGAGATATACATGGAACAACCTGATGGATATAGAATGGACACAGAGCTAGTATGGAGACTAAACAAATCCATTTATGGTTTAAAACAAACTGGAAGAAATTGGAATCATGTTTTACATGATTATCTGTGTAAGAACAACTTTGTACAAAACCCTGCTGACTATTGTGTATACACTAGGAACAGAGAAAGGGACAAAGTCATAATCATTGTGTGGGTGGATGATTTGATCATTGCTGCAACCGATGAGAAAGCCCTGGTAGACGTAAAAGCAATCCTAGCAGCTAAGTTCAACATGAAGGATTTAGGAAAGTTAAAACACTTTCTGGGTATTGATTTTGACCAGAGCGAGGAATGTGTTAAGATGTCACAAGCCAGATATGTTGGAAAAATCCTAGAGAGGTTTGGTATGCAAAACTGTAAACCCAGGATTACTCCATGTGAACTAAAAGAGGCATATGATGCAGACCCCGACAGCATGAGAGATATCAGGACATACAGAGAAGCTATTGGGAGTCTTATAAATTTACCTACCTGTACCAGGCCAGACCTGAGCTATGTTGTAAGTAAGTTGTCACAACATTTCACAGACCCCAAAGAGTCACAGTGGACTGCTGTAAAACACGTGCTTAGGTACCTGGAAGGCACTGGAAACAAAGAGCTTTGTTATCAATGGTGTGATAATGAAAAACTAGGGTTACATGCATACAGTGATGCTGACTGGGCATCAGACATCAATGATCGTTGCAGCATGACAGTGAGTTTAACTGAAAAAGGACCACTCATCTCTTGGAAAACCAAAAAGCAGCCAACAGTCGCTCTATCAACTTGTGAAGCAGAGTATATGTCACTGGCAGCTACCGTACAAGAATGTTAAAACAACTGCTTGAGAACACTGATGATTATGAATATGCATTGACTGTAGTGTATGAAGACAACCAAGGTACGATCGCTATAGCAAAGAACCCAGTGAAGAGACAAAGGTGCAAACATGTCGATATAAAGTACCATTTTGTTAGATCAACACTGCTAGAGGGAAAAATGTGTCTGAACTATTGTCCAACCGAACAGACGATTGTAGATGTCATGACAAAACCTGCTACAGCATTTAAGCTAAACAAATTCAACAATGTCATGTTTGTTGAGAATACTTAAATATGTTTAGAAGAGCAATATGACTTTTTAGATCCATCCATCCATCCATTTTCTCCCGTTTATCCGGAGTCGGGTCGCGGGGGCAGCAGCTTAAGGAGGGAAGCCCAGACCTCCCTCTCCCCAGCCACTTGGGCCAGCTCCTCCGGGGGAATCCCAAGGCGTTCCCAGGCCAGCCGAGAGACATAATCTCTCCAGCGTGTCCTGGGTCTTCCTTTGGGTCTCCTCCCGGTTGGACGTGCCCGGAAAACCTCACCAGGGAGGCGTCCAGGAGGCATCCTAATCAGATGCCCGAGCCACCTCAACTGGCTCCTCTCGATGTGGAGGAGCAGCGGGTCTACTCCGAGCCCCTCCCGGATGACCGAGCTCCCCACCCATCTAAGGGAGAGCCCAGCCACCCTGCGATGAAAACTCATTTCGGCCGCTTGTATCCGCGATCTCGTTCTTTCGATCACTACCCAAAGCTCGTGACCATAGGTGAGGGTAGGAACGTAGATCGACCGGTAAATCGAGAGCTTCGCCTTTCGACTCAGCTCTCTCTTCACCACGACAGACCGGTACAACGCCCGCATCACTGCAGACGCAGCACCAATCTGCCTATCGATCTCACGCTCCACCCTTCCCTCACTCGTGAACAAGACCCCGAGATACTTAAACTCCTCCACTTGGGGCAGGACCTCGTCCCTGACCTGGAGAAGGCATTCTACCCTTTTCCGACTCAAGACCATGGTCTCGGATTTAGAGGAGCTGATTCTCATCCCAGCTGCTTCACACCTGGCTGCGAACTGCTCCAGCGAAAGCCGGAGATCACGTTCTGACGAAGCCAACAGGACCACATCATCTGCAAAAAGCAGAGACCTGATCCTTAGGCCACCAAAACGGATCCCCTCACCACCGTGGCTGCACCTAGAAATCCTGTCCATAAAAGTTATGAACAGAATCGGTGACAAAGGGCAGCCTTGGCGGAGTCCAACCGGAAACGAGCCCGACTTACTGCCGGCAATGCGGACCAAGCTCTGACACTGGTCGTACAGGGACCTAACAGCCCGTATCAAGGGGCCTGGTACCCCATACTCCCAGAGTACCCCCCACAGGGCCCCCCGAGGGACGCGGTCGAACGCCTTCTCCAAATCCACAAAACACATGTAGATTGGTTAGGCGAACTCCCACGCACCCTCCAGGACCCCCCCAAGGGTATAGAGCTGGTCCAGTGTTCCACGGCCAGGACGAAAACCACATTGCTCCTCCTGAATCCGAGGTTCGACTATCCGACGGACCCTCCTCTCCAGAACCCCTGAATAGACCTTACCAGGGAGGCTCAGGAATGTGATCCCCCTGTAGTTGGAACACACCCTGCGGTCCCCCTTTTTAAATAGGGGGACCACCACCCCGGTCTGCCAGTCCAGTGGAACTGCCCCCGATGTCCACGCGATATTGCAGAGCCGCGTCAACCAACACAGCCCCACAGCATCCAGAGCCTTAAGGAAATCCGGGTGGATCTCATCCACCCCCGGAGCCTTGCCACCAAGGAGTTTTTTGACCACCTCAGTGACCTCAGCTCCAGAGATTGGAGAGCCCAACCCAAAATCCCCAGACTCTGCTTCCATCCTGGAAGACGTGCCGATGGGATTTAGGAGGTCTTCGAAGTACTCGGCCCACCGATTCACAACGTCCTGAGTCGAGGTCAGCAGCACACCCTCCCCACTATAAACAGTGTTGGTAGTGCACTGCTTTCCCCTCCTGAGACGCCGGATGGTGGACCAGAATCTCCTCGAAGCCGTACGGAAGTCTTATTCCATGGTCTCACCGAACTCCTCCCATGCCCGGGTTTTTGCCTCTGCGACCACCCGAGCCGCATTCCGCTTGGACTGCCGGTACCTATCAGCTGCCTCCGGAGTCCCACAGGCCAAAAAGACCTGATATGACTCTTTCTTCAGCTTGACAGCATCCCTAACCGCCGGTGTCCACCAGCGGGTTCGGGGATTGCCGCCACGACAGGCACCGGCCACCCTGCGGCCACAGCTACGGTCAGCCGCCTCGACAATGGAGTCACGGAACATGGTCCATTTGGACTCAATGTCCCCCGCCTCCCCCGGGACGTGTTCGAAGTTCTGTCGGAGGTGGGAATTGAAGCTCCTTCTGACGGGAGACTCTGCCAGACGTTCCCAGCAGACCCTCACAACACGTTGGGGTCTGCAAGGTCTGACCGGCATCCTCCCCCACCATTGAAGCCAACTCACCACCAGGTAGTGGTCAGTTGACAGCTCCGCCCCTCTCTTCACCCGAGTGTCCAAGACATGCGGCCGCAGATCAGATGAAACAACAACAAAATCGATCATCGACCTGCGGCCTAAGGTGTCCTGGTGCCAAGAGCACATATGGACACCTTTATGCTTGAACATGGTGTTTGTTATGGACAATCCATGACGAGCACAGAAGTCCAATAACAGAACACCACTCGGGTTCAGATCAGGGGGGCCGTTCCTCCCAACCACACCTCTCCAGGTCTCACTGTCGTTGCTCACGTCAGCATTGAAGTCCCCCAGCAGAACGAGGGAGTCACCCGAAGGAGCGCTTTCCAGCACCCCCTCCAGGGACTCCAAAAAGGGTGGGTAGTCTGAGCTGCAGTTTGGTGCATAAGCACAAACCACAGTCAGGACCCGTCCCCCCACCCGAAGACGGAGGGAGGCTACCCTCTCGCTCACCGGGGTAAACCTCAACGTACAGGCACCAAGATGGGGGGCAAGAAGTATGCCCACCCCTGCTCGGCGCCTCTCAGTGGGAGCAACTCCAGAGTGGTAGAGAGTCCAACCCCTCTCGAGGAAACTGGTTCCAGAGCCAGAGCCATGCGTTGAGGTGAGTCCAACTATATCTAGTCGGAACCTCTCAAACTCACACACCAACTCCGGCTCTTTCCCCACCAGAGAGGTGACATTCCACGTACCTCTGTAGCCGAGGATCAGACCGCCAAGGTCCCTGCCTTCGGCTACCGCCCTTTGCACATCGCACCCGACCCCTTTGGCCCCTCCCACGGGTGGTGGGCCCATGGGAAGGGGGACCCACGTCTCCTCTTCGGGCTATGCCCGGCCGGGCTCCATGGGTGAAAGCCCGGCCACCAGGCGCTCGCCAGCGTGCCCCAACTCCAGGCCTGGCTCCAGAGGGGGGCCCCGGTGACCCGCGTCCGGGCGAGGGAACACTGGTTCCATTTATTGTACTCGTCATAAGGGGTCTTTGGGCTGCACTTTGTCTGATCCCTCACCTAGGACCTGTTTGCCATGGGTGACCCTACCAGAGGCATAAAGCCTCAGACAACTTAGCTCCTAGGATCATTGGGACACTCAAACCCCTCCACCACGATAAGGTGGCAGCCCAGGGAGATA
>SSNS01001499.1:4950-17731 GCA_006937985.1 Aphyosemion australe | reverse complement strand
GTTGGGGATGTTTTTCATGAGGAAATAAATGATATAACATGGTCAAAAGCTCCAAAAAGTTTATTTTGCACGATAAAGGACCTTTAAGTGCCTCTATCTGCTCATGTCTCAAAGAAAAGTCTAAATCATCCAAAGTTGATGCCAAAGCCGTTTCAAACAATCACCCTTCCTGATTTGACACCATCTTTGTAGTTTTTTTTCTGTTGCAGCTCTGGTGCTAAGTACACCTAACAAACGTAGAGCGCTGTGATTGGCAAGGCACTGTTTGTGCCAATGGTAGACCTGCTGAGGCTATAATAGAGGGTGGCTAGACCGACCTGCAGAGCCAAATTGTTTGCTATGGCTACGGTTTGTTTTTAGGTTACAGAGCAGGAACTAAGCCTAAAAAAATCATCAGAATCAGTTTAAATGAGCACATTATGTATTTTAACTGCAGACGTTTATAATAAAAATAACATTAGCAACAAAAACATCCAGGAGAAGATGCAGACGATTTTTCAGGATTTGTTACAGCTGCTGTTCACATGGAAATGTGTTCTTACTGGTAATGTACTCTTCTCTCGCAGTGTAAAATATGAGGAAGGAAGTGCGGTCTGGTGTCTGCCTAATTCATCCAGGACACATGAACTGATCCAAAATGTTTCCTTTATAGCAGGTGGAGAATGGTGAATGGGGCTCATCAGTTGCAGCTTTTGTGTTTATTTCAATACCACCTGTATGGGTGTATTCACAAAATCAACTAGCAATAGGAGAGCATCATATTGGTAAAGAGTATGCACTTCCTTTTACATTAGGACATTGTTTTTAGACATTTTACTTTGACATCGGGTGTAGAAAATGTCCAGAACAAGTTGGAAACAAATGCTACAAATATTTTCGCTCCCATGTGTCTCCCCTTTTAGAACATATTCTCATCTGATTTTGCATCTTCTGAGCAGACTCATTGTAGTCCTTTAACAGATGTTAACTGTGTGTTTTTATTTGGTGATTTAATAAGGATATGTTATTATTAGGGGTAGGACTCGATAAAAAAATTAATCTAATTAATTAGAAGCTTTGAAATTAATGAATCTTGATTAATCACATTTTAATCATTCAAGACAATTTGTGTCCAAACAATTTTTTTTAATCAAAAATAATTTTTGAGAGGCACAGATGACCTACCCATACTTTAATAAATATATTTCTGTAACCACAAGGTCTATTTCATTACTTTGGTCTCATTATGAAGGTTACCATTGTGGGATTTGTTAGAATGTGTAAATATTAGCATATGTGTTATTGAAGTGTAAATAGACATGGAACGTTGTAAATGTTCTGTAATGAACTGAACACTAGGTGGCAGCAGATCACTGCTAATATATATAGAGGTGTAGTGTAGAGTTCAGGGGAAGTTCTGCTGAGAGTTACAAGATGAATGCTGTGTGTGTGCGCTTGTCCCTCATGCTGTAATAAAGTTGATATGGATAAAGGTATTACCTCCCTGATTTCTACTAACTAGAAAACATAAGTTAAAAAGTTTATTTTTTCTTCCTTTCTTTTCTTCATGAAAAGAAATTAGTCATGATTCATTTCATTGTAGTTTTAGTTGTGTTTGGAGCTCGTAAAAAAGTTTATATGGTTGTAGCCCAGGCTCTGTTGTTTTGCTAATTGTGCAGGTTGATGATCTTAATTGATAGGGCAAAAATTGTGATACTAAACTTTTCCGGTCCCCAATTGGGGGGCACTCGGGCTCAAACGGGTAAAATTTTAACGTGTTATTTTTTTCTAATTAATTAATTGTAATTAACGCTTTAAATTCCCACCCCTAGTTATTATATTTTGTTTTGGTGCTAAGTGTAAGTCATTTAAATAACTTTTGGTCTCAGATGTGAGAGAAACTAGAACAACCAACGTGATCACACTTTGGTTGACACCATCTGAGCACATGACAAGATTTTTAGATCATATGTTTTAACAGTTCATCTAAAATAATGTAATTAAATTAAAAATGATTTTATTGACTGTGATAAAATATTCTGTTGTCAAAATATTTAAATTCTTATTGTGAAACACTGACAAAGATTCAAGGGTTGAGGGGGCACAGATATGGGATCATTCCCTAGGCAGTGGTGGTAGAAGACCTATAAATACTGGCTGTGATCATGTGGCTCTTTGTCTCATAATTTAATGAAAACAGTTATTTTTGTAAATCAAACCGGTCATCAGAATTGGCACTATCCTAAAACAGCTGCAGTTCGAATCAGCCGAGGGCAAAAAGTGAGTCGGAATATTCTTTTGAAACTCGAGGTGAGTAGCTCAGGCTCAACCACATGTCTTCAAGTTCTTCGACATCTGGAGAGAAACTCTATTCATTAAAAGCTGAATAATGAGGTCAGGCAGAGCCAGAAGCAGCCGCTGAAATTACATGCCCACTGACTGTATTTTCTGCCAGGGATCATTTTTTTTCTTTTTTTAGTTGAGCTGTCTTTATAATAGAACCTCTGTTATAAAGGCCGTAACAAATAAGTCCTCTGAAGGATCAGGTGAAAATATCGTTAATATTTTTGCAATGTTTCCTGATGTTATGGACTCACCGGTCATATGATGACTGACCTTCATAAAGCATTGTGCTAAAAGCCGTTTAAAAAGGATTTTTTACAGACAGCCTGAACATTTATACTTAATTTTCTAAATTGTGAAGGATTTATTGACTTTTTAACAAAAGACAGTTAGACAAAAGAAAAAGAAAGGCGTAGCACACAAAGCTACCGTGGTGAAAATGGTGCAAAATGTTCTTGCTGAACAGATGTAACGAAGAAAAGAAAACAGCCGACCACTGCAGCATTGTAAAATTTAAAAAGCTGTATTAATGACAAAAACAAATCCCTTTATATAATTCTCAGTCCACCCAAAGTTTTCACACAAGAATATTCTATTTAAATAGAATTTCCTGGTTATTTGCTTCAGAAATTAGCAGATGGAATTATTTCTGCTGGAATAACTAATACAGTATATATGGTAGTGTAATGTTCATGCAATAGTATATACTGCTAGATTTTTAAGGTTTTAAGGTTTAAGATGATTCAGTAGTCTGTGTCATCAGAGCTGATCTGTGAGCTAAAAAGCTAACCTATTTTTACATTACCTCACCACCAGAAAATTGCTTCAAAAGATTTGATCTATCCTTTAACTTCAACCAACTTCAACACTTATATCCTGAACATACACAAACCACAATAATCTCATTATCTAACAGCTGCAAAGTTAGAAAATCAAACATGGTACTACTACTACTGTAATGATGGCACCAATCAAACCCTTAGACTCGTCTGAAGGTATGCCCTTATCTTAATTCAAAGTAAACAGATTGTCTCAACCTTTGACTATCCACCAGTGTAATGATTATATGGAGGTAATTTTGAAACCAGTAAGTTTTGCAGATTGACCCACATTTGGGACTTCATCAGAGGGAAAAGCTAACCAGGAAGTTATTAAAAAACACACACTCAGAGGAAGTGCATGGAGGGGAACAAAAGTCCTGAACTTGTTTGGATGATTGTCATCTTTTGGGTTTATTTAGCCCCCATTATAGAAATGAATTGTTTGTCATCTTGAAAAAAACGACTAATCTGCTCCATTTTTATTACAGGATTTATACTGAGTTGCTTTACACATCAGTAGTACCTCCGAGGGACACTTTTTTTTATTATTTGCAATAAAAAGACCTCGAACACGACCAGCTGCCCTTGAGACTGTATCATTCAGTAACAGTGCATCCATAGTGATTTAGTGACATTTAAAAGGATGTTATTTATGCATTAGGCGCGTGTTCAAGATTACAATCTGCCCTAATGCTTGTCACCGCAGGTTTCTTTCACTTGTGTTGCACAGCCTCTGTTCAGACCTCTGCCGTCGTTAGTATTGAGCTACCAGATGACCTACTTTCGGTGCTCTCAGCAGCCCGGTCCTGTTTACAAGCCACAGCCAGCCGAGGATGTGGAGCACACTACCTGGGAAACTAACGCACAAACCCCGCAACTAAAGCAAGAACCTGGAAGGCAGGAAACGAAACAACTAGCAGAGAGTTGTGGAAAAATCAGAACTCGTTTGGAGCACACCGGTGATTAATAACAGCTCGTTATAACTTGTTATGCAATTTAACGCTTTCGGTTCTCCCTCCTGCTTCAGCCGGACGTCTCTAGTTTAGCTGCTTATGTTTTAGTTTTAGTGGAGAAAAAATGTCGGAACCATTATTTAAAGTGACGAGGGGGACTTCATTTATGGACACTCGTTCTTCGGGTATGTAAAGCTCAGTTTTTCTCCACGGTCTCCTACTTGTACCTCTAGTTGTTTACACTGCAGCGTTCCTAAAGTGGCATCTTCTCATATTAGAGATGGTCCACCGCATGGTTACTTCTTCTTTTGGTTATTTTTCTCAATCAAACTCAACAGCCAGAAGATTTAACTTGGTATGTGCGGCAGGAGGCTAGAAGTTCCGAGCGCCCCTGAACGCCTCTCACATGTTTTCAGCTCCGAGTATGTCCTGGTTACTAGGTTGAAATAACCTATTTTTACCGCCGTGCCCCCGCTGGCATTCGTGGCAAACACGAGAGAAAATGTTAAATGTCAAAATAAAAGTAAAAAAATCAGCTTATCCAACTTGGCAGCTTTACATCTTTTGATTCACAGTTTTACTGCCTACAGATTCTGTCAAAACTGCCAAGAAATGTTTCACTCTGAGCACTTCCTAAAGAAAAATTCACTTACCCAGTCTTTTTGCTTTGTTTTTTCCTCTTAATAATTGGGAATAAATTGGATGATCATTGAGTTGCTTCATGGTTTCTGCCTTGTTGAAGGGAACTTATTTTCTGAAAAGTAAGACAACACAAAAACATTTTTACTGCATCTTGAATTAGACATACGTATGTCTATTCTGTGAGTATGCATTCATGTTTTTGTGTTTATGTAACCTAAATTCCTATTATAATTTTGAGCCATTAAACAAACATAATAATGTGCATAATTAAAAACTGCGGCGCATTCCCAGCCAAAACAAAACAACCTGCTTAAAGTGGCTGAAACAAAGCAAGTCCAGGCCCAGTTAGTGTTTACTCAAGAGCCCGAGCCTTCAGTACAGTAGCACAGCTGTTGTTTGGACCCCAGACTCCGTTTCATCAGCAGTTATCTTGAACCCGTCTTTCAGCACATGAACAACAAGAACAGTGTTTCAGCTCTGACTGGCTGCAGTATTCTGTAGGCAATGTTGTGATTCAGAAATTATCTTCTCATTAGCAGTGTTTGACCTGATTTCATTTCGCTCTCTGTTAACAGATATTAATGGTTTTTTTCCAGGTTTGCACATTTACATGAAATGCTCTGTGACTCAGCAGGAGGAAAATGGCAAATACTCAACTGGCGGTGTTGTGATAAACGTTTGCTGTATTTTGAGCTTTTTCATTTTGCAGAACAGATTTCTGCTCATGTTTAACACATTGCTTGATATTCCACTTCTGTGGGCTTACAGCCCAATTTGCATTATTAGTTAACTTGTTAATTACTGATAACTAGAGATGCACTGACTTGGTTTTGAAGGCTGATACTAGTTTCTGATTCCTGTACTGCTCTAGTTTGTGGCCCAGCTGGGTTTTTAAATCTGATAATAACCAGTTTGTCACTCTCCTTTCCTCAGAAATGTTCCAGATAATTCAAAAAGAAAAAATTAAAAATGTGTTTTTGATAGTTTTCTTTAATGATATATGCAACAATTCTTTGAGTTTTAATGTGTTACTTGCAAAAGAAACATAGGTTTAGCTGTTTTTTCACCAGCCCCAGCAGTCACTGGGTGAGAGGTAGAGTAGAGTACACCCTAAACAGGTCACTAGTTCACCACGAAGCAGACACACAGAGACACACACTCAATATAAATCAGTATATAGAACCTCGAGTTAACCTATATGCCTGTTTTAGAGCAGTAGGAGGAAAGCAGAGTGGGAGAACACCTGTGGATGAACATAAACATCACCATAGCTTTCTGCATATGAGGCAACACCATTAACCACCTGTTCCATCGTGCATCCTGATCTTGACTGGTGTGTAGTTTCTTCTGTGCTCTTACAGATTTAAGATGAACTCCTCTGCACTGATTTACTGTGTTAACACCATCTGCAGTAAAACCAGTCCATCCATTGGGAGGTTGTCATTTTATCTGTTGTGTTTCCTGCCTTTGAAACATGATTACGTGCAGCACTCTGCTGAGTAACCAACATATTGTATTTGGTATATTCAACTCATCGACACTAGTGGTTAGGTGAATAAATTGATGGCAGCTCTGATAGGTTGTCAGTAACAGATGTGTTGGCTGTGAAAATCAGTCATCTGTGTTACAGTTTGCCCCCAAGCATCATTCTTAAAGTTATTAATGGAATCCAAAACAACCTGTTAATGAGCAGTGTGACTCTGCATTAACTAAGGAGCACAGAGTTATTCAAACAAAACTGTAGTGAACTTGATTTTTATCCCAAGATGGTTGCATTAATACAGGGCTGGGGTGCTGATCCAAATCGGTGTCACGGATTGCAGCACATTATGTTCCATGATCACCTTTAGGGAGGGCTGTTGGACTCAGAGATGATAGTTATGAGTTATTTTCCCAGAAGGACCTCGAGTCTTTCTAGGAAACCAGAAGTTCTTACATCGAGCTTCCTTTCAGGAATGCTCTGTGCAAGCAGAGTGAAATACTTCATCACTGTGACTCTGGCCTTCTCCTCTATAGCATGTTCATGTAGCGTGTTGATCATGAACTTTACTCTCAGTGATCGGGAGTTCAGGTTACCCTTCAAAAGCTCCCGAAGGCACAAATGTAAGCAAACGCTAATGTGGTTTATCTGTTAACCCCGTGAGGTGTGGTTTAACCTCTGCACAGCGAAGGAACGGGGTTTCACTTTACCAATAGGCACTGAGAACACACACATGCACATACATGTACACAATTAAAACCGCTAAAATAATGTGTTTTTTATTTGATTAAGCCTACTTTGCTAAACAATTCAGAACAACACCTTTTCTGTTGCTGCAAAGATTCCTAAACACAAAAACTAGTGATCCCTCAGCCACTGCAAAGGTTTATTTGCTGAATATAAAAGTAAAGATCAACTTGGGGAACATTAGGATTAAACTTTTAATTTTATGCTCGACTTGTCTGTAACAGCTTGTTATTGCACTCTTTTATTGTTCCTTCAGGTTCCTCCTGCTGTTTTTCATCTTTGCCATATGTTTTGATAACTGGGTGGAAAGAAGAGACTGGTTTGTTTACAACAATTAGGACTTACGTGAATATCTACATTAATAATAAATTGGCTTCTCGTGCTGTAACGTCACACTGAGAGCTTTCCTCTGCAGGACAGATCAAACTTTATGTAAAGATAAGAAAATCAGTCAGCTGACTAAAACTATAGCGCTAAGTGAGTGAGCTGGAGTGGGAGGCACGGTGTGCAACTGTGCCTGAAGTGTTTGAGTGAAATCTAAGGTTACTCATCCACACTGTACTGGAACTGTTTTGGAGGAGTCTCATTTCAGCAAAGTGCAAATTAGCTGCCCCATGAACAAAACAGATGAAATCTAAAGCGTGCAGCAATCATTAGTGGTGAATATCTGTGCATCACAGTTGCAGCCTTTAAGAGCTCATGCTCTGCAGCTTCCGTAGCTTCTGCATGGTTATTCACGTTATTAGCTGTATGACCCATTTCATGCTCTGAATAGTAAACTGAATTCATAGCCCCATAATTAAAAATTAAAGAACGTGTGAAACATAAAATAAATGTTTAATTTTTTTTCCTCCTGAAAAATATTTTGATTTTACTGTAACGCCGTGAAACGACTGCTTGAACTAAAACAACCACCATTATATTTGATTTAGTTTATTTCTAGACCACTGTGTCCCGCCCCTTTTTAGCCAGAGTTAAAGGAAAGTACGTGTAGTTAAATCACTGGAATGTGACGTAATTAGAAATAAATAACTGCTGTTTGAGTTTGAATTTCAGACGGATGGACCAACAGTTCAGACGCTGTTTAGCATCTCCTGTTAGCAAAACAAGCTTTGCATTTTTGATCATCTTCTGCTGCCAAAAGCAGTTTTCTAGGTCAGAGCAGCTCCTCCTGCTCTAAAGCTGATAATTTATGTTTTTTAGCAGTAAATGACTTTACCCAGGTGAAGATACTTAATTAACTCAGCGTGGCATTATTAATGATTCTGTAGCAAAACTCATAAAACTCTAAAAAACAATGTTTTTTTTCTTTTACAGATAGTTGCATCCATCAGTGTTTAAACACCCACAATATACTTTAAATAGAACCATCAAATTATGACTAAAATGAGAAAAATCTTTTCTTTCCGATTTAGAAATAGCAGCCATTTTTAGACACAGTCCCTCTAAGACTAAACAGTAATTGAACAGTTCAATAACAAGCAGCTTCATGGCCACTAACATGCTGTGTATTTACCTTTTTATGGATTTTTAAAAATAAAAAGGCTCCATTTGTGTTGGTAGAAGATTGTAATAATGGTATTTTACTCCTAAACCAAACCTCTATGGTAGACTTTTCTCTCAAACGTTTAAATGAAAATTAATTCTCTGGAACAAGATGAAATTAAGAGAAATTCCCATCTGTTTCTACAGGTTTTGGTTTTCCTTCTATGGCTTTGAGGAGGTGGTGGACACCTGGTCTCTGCTAGATTTAAACAAAAACAAAGTTCCAACAAGATCAGGGCGGATGGCACTATCAAGACTTCAGAGAGGGCCTGGTTGGGAGAAGGAGTGACTATGGACAACCTTTCGGACTTTGGCGGCCCATGTCCGTCCAGCCACAGGGATTGGGAGTGAGTATCAGATCCGATTTATACCACATGATTACGTAAACGTATTTCTTCTGTTTTCTGTACCATTCGTTGATATTTTACAGATAAAATATGTAAAATACAATCATTTATTATTTGACTGAATGCCATTTATTTCTTCACTCATTCTTTAGGCAGGTAACAGAAGTAAAACCCTTTATTATAGTAAATGTTTTGTTAAATTTGAGCAGACTGCTCGTACTCCACAGTTGCCTGTTAAAATCTGGAGACAACCAGGATTCTGCAGCAAGAGGGTTGCAGGTTCAACACCCAGCTGTGGCCTTTGAGTTAGCATTATCTCCCCATGCATGAGTGGGTTTTCTCTGGGTACTCTGGTTTCCTCCTGCTGGCTAAAATCATGCATGTTTCATTAATTGAAGACTCTAAATTAGCCCTACATGTGAGTGAGTGTCTCTGTGAGGGACAGGAGTTAACCTGGTGACTGCTAGAGAGCTGGTCACCAGCTTCCTGTGACTCTCTGGGATTCACAAAATGAATAAATAACATTTTCTTTGTAAAATAGTTAAATGATGGTTGGTTTAGTGACACAAATCTGATGCAGTTTTGTAGTGTTGATGTTGTGAAAATTCCCAGTTCCCAGTTCATCATGTTTTATTGGGAAATCTGTCATTGTGAGTTGTGTTTTTTGTAAGTAACACAGGGATTGTCCTACCGTGATGTGTTAAACTGGCCGTGAAAGAAGGCCTCATATTATCAGTCTTGTTTAACAATAATGTAAAATAGTCCAAACCGGAAAAGGGTAGAATGTCTTCTCCAGGTCAGGGACGAGGTCCTGCTCCAAGTGGAGGAGTTTAAGTATCTCGGGGTCTTGTTCACGAGTGAGGGAAGGGTGGAGCGTGAGATCGATAGGCGGATTGGCGCTGCGTCTGCAGTGATGGGGGTGTTGTACCTTTCTGTCGTGGTGAAGAGAGAGCTGAGCTGGAAGGCGAAGCTCTCAATTTACCAGTCGATCTACGTTCCTACCTTCACCTATGGTCACGAGCTTTGGGTAGTGACTGGAAAAATGAGATCACAGATACAAGCAGCCAAAATGAGTTTTCTCCACAGGGTGGCTGGGCTCTCCCTTAGAGATAGGGTGAGAAGCTCGGTCATCCAGGAGGGTCCCGGAGTAGACCCGCTGCTCCTCCACATCAAGAGGAGCCAATTGAGGTGGCTCGGGCATCTGGTTAGGATGCCTCCTGGACGCCTCCCTGGTGAGGTTTTCTGGGCACATCCAACCGGGAGGAGACCCAAAGGAAGACCCAGGACACGCTGGAGGGACTAGGTGTCTCGGCTGGCCAGGGAACGCCTTGGGATTCCCCCAGAGAAACTGGCCCAAGTGGCTGGGGAGAGGGAAATCTGGGCCTCCCTCCTTAGGCTGCTGCCCTTTCGACCCAATTCTGGATAAGAGAATGAAAATGGATGGATGGATGGTCCAAACCAACATTTTAACAGTGTGTCGTTGTGTTTTAGTGCAACCAGCTGTGTGGACGATTTGATGGATGAAGATGAGAAGGACAAGGCAAAAAGGTACTTAATCCTCTGTTTGTATTTACATGTTTAAACTTTATGCATGAACAATGCATGTGTGTCTTGAAGTGGGCAACCAAAGAAACAAACGTGTAAAAGTATTTTGCAGACTTGAAACAAGCAGGAAACTAAGTAATATTTGATTGTTACTGAAAAGTTAAACATTTATCCACGTTATTTTTGAGTAGCCTCATGGAGAAACGCTGATGCTAGCAACATCCAGTGAGATACCGGAAGTAGCACATACTCATTGGTTTGCATTGTGAGGTTTTGTTGCTAGTAGCAGTTTATTTGAACATTTGAAGAGGATTTTAAAAAATATTTACCCCCGAAAAATGTAGTCACATGCCTCGGGAAGATGTTGCGCTGTTGGCGCTTGTACTAACAACCAGAGAAAATTAAATCTGTAGCTACAAGAGCGATGTTTAGAACATGCACCTCCAGAGTGAGAGAGCGTGCAGCTGCGAGCGTCAGTACGGTTCTCACCTCATCTCCAGAGACGAGGAACCCAGAAGGATGTGGCTGAAAAATCTTAACTTGAAACCACCACAAACTTTATTTGTGCGTTCCTTTCATTTTATTGTGAAAACCCCCAGAGAGGAACACCCGCATCCTACTTTGTAGTTGGATATGACAAAACTCCAGAGAAGAGACGCAGAGTAGTAAAGAGATCTGACAGCAGTCTCACAACAACAACAGGAATTATTTCATGTGTACAATTTTCTTAATAGTTATAATTTAAAGTGTTTTTAGACTGCTGTTATTAACCTAAAAGTGCCATCCTGCTGTTTGTATTTCACCTGATGTAGAAACTAAAACCCAGGCTTGGTGATGAGGGATTTAAGGCTCTGACTCGGCTCTACGTCTGCTTTTAAGTAAATAAGATTGTCCCACCTCTTTCAACAAAACACAACCAACCTTATTACGATGTAGGTACTGATAAGCCTCAGAGCTTTAAGATTGTTTATTGCCTCGCCGTCAGACGCAACTGAGTTCAGAAAGTAGCTAAAATGCTACTGTACGTTAGCTTTGGCCAGGCTATCCCCCCCACCTCTCTGCTTCAGTAGGCAGACGGAGTGTAACGGTGTCCCGTTTGAGCTGTGACAGCTGGTGGTCATGCATGTTTTCAGACCATAAAAAGAGGATTAGCATGAAGGAATCGCTTCGTCTCAATGTAAACAAATGCGGACCGGAAGTTGCTTGCATCTTTTGCGCAAAGCATCACGGGCCGTGAGAATAACGTGGATACGATTTCTTTGAGGCAGAAGCTGACCCACAGAATAACCTAAAGGAAATAATCTACAGAGTTACAAAAACAAATACAAAATAGAAGGTGAAGATTCACTTTGAAATATGCCTTCTGGATTTATTTGAACTGGGACTGTCCCAAGACTCAAACCCTTTAACCCTTAAAGACCACATAGAACCAAACTCCTTGGCTCCACTGGTTTGACTTTGTTGAATGCTATATGCAACTCCAGCGGTTCTATATGTTGTAAATGCTTTGTTTAAGTATTTTACAGGTTTTTAGACTCAACGTCTAGAGTCCCCCAGTGAGGTTTTATTGATATGAAGGCTGTTTCTCCACAGTAGATGTTTATTCTTTCTGCTTTTAGTGGTTTATTCTAAGTTCATTGACATGGTGAATTGATTGAATAAATCTAAATCTGCTATATTTGATTTTTTTTAAACCCACGCTCCCTCTGATTTTATTTTAAACGTATTTTCCTTCTGCTTCAGGGCATCTCGTAACAAATCGGAGAAGAAAAGACGAGACCAGTTCAATGTGCTCATCAAGGAGCTGTGCACCATGCTGCAGGGTCAAGGCCACCCGCGCAAGATGGATAAATCCACCATCCTGCAACGGACTATTGATTTTTTACAGAAGCAGAAAGGTAGAGAACTGTTATTTTGCATTTGCACAACCCTCAGTACTTAGTTTAAACAATTTGTGTTTAGTTTAGTCATTTATTAATCTTTTATCGTCGACTTTTTGTTTCAACACTCTTTTTCAGACATCACGGCGCAGAATGAAATATGTGATGTGAAGCAGGACTGGAAGCCCTCGTTCCTCAGTAATGAGGAGTTCACTCAGCTAATGCTAGAGGTAAAACTCACCAGGATGGGTTCCTGCAGCAGGTGATTTAGTGTTAAGACTGACTATTAGAGAAAAAAAATTATTCCAAAAGTGACGAAGATTAGGGATTCCTGTTGGTAAAAAGCTTAAATTTGTCATGAATTCATCCCTGGCCAATTTTAGGTTATAAAGGTGCACAAAAACACAAAATATATGTATATATACCCAATCATTTGATCAAAAACCTGATCGTCCTGTTGTATCGTCTCCTTTCAGGCCCTGGATGGTTTCCTGGTCGC
>SSNS01001497.1:0-19001 GCA_006937985.1 Aphyosemion australe | reverse complement strand
CAATTTTAACACTTAATCCTACATTGAAACAATATTATTGTAAATAATTATCTCCCATTTCACTACAGTGGACGGAACCGCACGTTCTACATGGTGAAATATCCATCCATCCATTAGGATGATCAATAATTATAAACACATCACATTTATCCCAGTCTCTGTCTTCCCCAAGAAATATATAAACGCTAATCTTACCCGGTAAAACATGTTCACTGCAAATCCAGAAATACTTTGAGGACTGCTAGTAGGGATGTGAATCTTACAACAACTCACGATTCGATTCGATTCCGATTCTCGGGGTGCCGATTCGATTCAGAATCGATTTTCGATTCTCGATTCAAATCGATTCACAATCAAAATTAACAAAGAGTGTCAGTTCCAGGTCTAACTACTTTCTTCTGCAAGTTAGAAAAAGCTATGGTAAATTGTTATTTTACTTAAAAGAAAACTGGTTATGTTTAAGAAAATGCAAATTAACAAGGTAAAATAAAGTGATTCTAAAACTGTAAACAGAGGCAATCTTTTGATGAAAAGGCAACATTTATTGTTGCTTATACCTTGTAAAATTTAACAAATCTTTACAGTTACCTAATAGTAGCTTTGAAAGTAATTCAGTCAAATACTTTTCAAGTATGTGTGGCAACAAAGTTTAACATTATGAAGACTAACAGGCACTAATTAGGCTATGTTCACACTGCAGGCAAAAGCGCATCAAATCCGCATGTTGACCTGCCTGTGACCCTTATCTGATTTTTTTGTGACAGTCTGAACAGCACAGATCCGATTTTTCCTAATCCGATCCAGGTCGTTTCAGTATGTAGTACTGATTGCGACACATATGCGCATTTTTTGAAAGCGACTGCAGTCTGAACGGTCATGTCGCATTAAATCCGCCTCCTATCCGAGTGTTTTGCAGTCTGAACGGTCATGTTGCATTAAATCTACCTCACTGGAGGTGAGCGTCGTGTCAGGACCTTTCTGAGGAGGAGCGCTGAAGAGCAGCGCTGACAGAAGGATTCATGGGTCTGTGGGACATCCTGTCAAGATTTGGAATTAAAAATACAAGAAAGCATGAGAACGGGAGGTGCTGCTGGAACGAAGCGCATCTCCGGTCTCGGTCTCCGTGACAGCAGGGCGGGGGGGTTCCGTGAATGAACTTAATACCGAAACATTTTCAGGGAATACTAACTGGGGAAGACGGTGGGAATAAGGAGTAAAATAGTTTTTAAAATAGTTTCCACCCCAAAACGAGACACTCAGGTGTGACCCTGTGTCTGAACTGTCAGTGAGGCTTTCACATCACAACTCCACCTCTCCTGGTTCTGACTGTGACTTCTTGTCTTCTGCGCATGCGGGTCGCTTTGGGGCCGTGAAGCGTTCACACTGGAGAGTGTTTGATGTCGCATTTCAGTTATAATGTGAACAACCACACAAAAAAATCGAATTTACTCAAAAAATCGGAATTGAGCATCAAGACCTGCAGTGTGAACGTAGCCTAAGTCTTAACAAGCATCAATAACGCACGGTGCACTCGGCATGAAACAACAGTCAAACTAAACAGGATAACACCATTTAAACATTATAAAACATAATGCAACTTACTTCTTGACTCATAAAACGCACACAGGATAATAATAAAGGTAAGTCTCTGTCGTATTTCAGCAGATTGCAGCGTAGGAGCACACAGCAGAGCAACTACAGCTAGCGCTGGTGCGCCAGCGATGATGCGTTCAGGGACGCTCGGAAATATGGCAGTTTACATAAAGACTTTCATACAGAATCGATTCTGAACCTTTATGAATCGATTCTGAATCTTTATAAGTAAGAATCACGATTCGAATTCGAATCGATTTTTTCAGGCACCTCTAACTGCTAGTTCATTTTATCGATCGCTGCGGTTCCTCTCCGTCCTCAGTCTCCACCAAAGTTATTTTAAAAAAAACGAGTTGAGTTTACATCCTTGTCTGTTAGTGCAGCCAACCGCGCAGCAAACTATTATCATTTTACTGTAAAATCAACTAAATAAAAGCAACAAAAGGCTACAAACTGGCTTGTTTTGACTAACTTCACCGCAGTTTCCACGTGTGTAAGCGGTCTTTTTGCCAACCATCATGGCAAAGGGGGCTGTCCCATGAGCGTCGTGACGACACGTGCAAATGGTCAATTGCATAAACAGTGCGGCAGGCATATGTTACGGACGTCCCTCATTTCGTCCATCAGAGGCCTTCAGACACACCTCTACCACGCCCTGCCCTCAGCTCCTCTGCTGGTTCCACACCTGTGGGACATTTTAATTAGGTGCCTTCTTGATAAAAGGACTCACCTGGCATATGCACAGGGGGAGAGTAAACTCACAGAGCTGTGGTGACACGGAGGTGCCTTCACTGCTCTCTCTCCTCGCGCTGGGCTTACTCACAGCTTCTGTATAGAAAGCTCCTTGCTTTTTGCTACCCCTCAGTGGGTTATTTACAAGGCTTTAGCCTTTTCTTTATTTAACTTAAAGCTAATAGCTTTAATTGTTAGACTTACTGCTGGCTCTTTTAGCAGAGCCTTTCCAGAGGCCTGTTTTATTTAGAAGGTTCTGGTCCTTTAATTGTATTGTTAACAGGCTGCCGGCCTGATCTGAAGCCGCCGTGATTTGAATTGTTTGGCTGTAGGCCTGCCCCGTTAGGAGGGCTTATCTTATTTATATTAACTAATTGTTTCTTTCCCTTTTCAGAGCTCAGGCTCTTCAGAGGCTAAACCTCTTCGGAGCATCCCTGTTAAAAGGGACTGCTCCTTGGGTTTTTAGGTCTTTTACCGTGGCTGGAGACAATTAGCTCCCCTGCCCCTTCTGGGCAGGTGTTTTCTGTTCAGCGTTTGGTAATTGCTTTATTTTATATTAGGCGCACAGTCTCCCCCTTGATTTAAGGGTGATTCTCCCTCAGATTGGGAGCCAAACAGGGGGTTCTTTAATAAAAATCCTCTTACAAGCAACACACAGACTCTGGTTCTTGCTCACCGCCTTACAAGTTTAGTTCTTTATTTTTGGTTATTTCATTACTCCCTCTCGGCATCACTCCTAGCGAGCTGGGGGACGTAATACATACATTCGTCATTTCCCCAAACAAAGCTAGTAAGTGATAGAATTCCTCTCACTGATCGGACTTACGTTAAGCACAATTCTGCGCACACGAAGACGCATAAGAGACCTGGATGATGAAGCTCAATGGTTATTAAAGGAATCACAGAAGCAGTGTGAAGCGCTCCGTCACGCATCCATGAGACGGAACTTTAGGAGGTGAGTTACCATGGTTCGCCGCATGCTACAGATGCGAGCTACCCGGCGTATATGGAAACATTCACGACCAAGTGGCAAAGTTTTCTGGTCAGACGCGTTGAAAAACTTTGCCTTCCCGCCGGTCACGTAATATATTGTTGCGGTCTCTGTCGCCAACTAGCGAGGAGTGGATGCAGCAGTAGCCAAAGAGACACTAGTAGCAGTCAACACAGTCTAGTTTNTTTTTTTTTGTTTTTATAGTGTTGGGGGCCATGGAGGTTAGTGTTGGTCGTTCAATGCCGGCCATCTCGGGAACACCCTTGGTGCTGGGGAGGTGTGCTCTGGGAGAGAGCCCCTCCCCAAATCCCTGGTTATTTGTGTTTAATACGCCCGCCTTTCCGTCCCCATGAAGACTAGGGGGGAGTTAGTTAGTGGGGTAGGTTTTAGATAGCGGGAGTCCTCTTAAATCTTTTTACTGAAAACAAATATTATTGTTTTATCCTAACCTTTCCTATTTGTTTTCTCTTAAGGGGGGATGTGTTACGGACGTCCCTCATTTCGTCCACCAGAGGCCCTCAGACACACCTCTACCACGCCCTGCCCTCAGCTCCTCTGCTGGTTCCACACCTGTGGGACATTTTAATTAGGTGCCTTCTTGATAAAAGGACTCACCTGGCATATGCACAGGGGGAGAGTAAACTCACAGAGCTGTGGTGACACGGAGGTGCCTTCACTGCTCTCTCTCCTCGCGCTGGGCTTACTCACAGCTTCTGTATAGAAAGCTCCTTGCTTTTTGCTACCCCTCAGTGGGTTATTTACAAAGCTTTAGCCTTTTCTTTATTTAACTTAAAGCTAATATCTTTAATTGTTAGACTTACTGCTGGCTCTTTTAGCAGAGCCTTTCCAGAGACCTGTTTTATTTAGAAGGCTCTGGTCCTTTAGTTGTATTGTTAACAGGTTGCCGGCCTGATCTGAAGCCGCCGTGATTTGAATTGTTTGGCTGTAGGCCTGCCCCGTTAGGAGGGCTTATCTTATTTATATTAACTAATTGTTTCTTTCCCTTTTCAGAGCTCAGGCTCTTCAGAGGCTAAACTTCTTCGGAGCATCCCTGTTAAAAGGGACTGCTCCTTGGGTTTTTAGGTCTTTTACTGTGGCTGGAAACAATTAGCTCCCCTGCCCCTTCTGGGCAGGTGTTTTCTGTTCAGCGTTTGGTAATTGCTTTATTTTATATTAGGCGCACAGTCTCCCCCTTGATTTAAGGGTGATTCTCCCTCAGATTGGGAGCCAAACAGGGGGTTCTTTAATAAAAATCCTCTTACAAGCAACACACAGACTCTGGTTCTTGCTCACCGCCTTACAAGTTTAGTTCTTTATTTTTGGTTATTTCATTACTCCCTCTCGGCATCACTCCTAGCGAGCTGGGGGACGTAATACATACATTCGTCATTTCCCCAAACAAAGCTAGTAAGTGATAGAATTCCTCTCACTGATCGGACTTACGTTAAGCACAATTCTGCGCACACGAAGACGCATAAGAGACCTGGATGATGAAGCTCAATGGTTATTAAAGGAATCACAGAAGCAGTGTGAAGCGCTCCGTCACGCATCCATGAGACGGNGCTTACGAAACGCCCCTGCAACTTTCCAGAGGCTCGTCAATCAGGTTTTATATGGGATTCCGCATTGTAGTGCATACCTTGACGACATTGTTGTTTTTACCTCGTCTTGGGATCTTCATTTACAGACGCTCCAGTGTGTCTTTGACCGGTTGAAATCTGCTAACCTCACCTTAAATCTGGCCAAGTGTGAGTTTGTGAAAGCCACAGTCCGTTATCTGGGTAAAGAAGTGGGCCATGGACACGTAAGAGCTTTATCAGATAAAATTCAAGCTATGGTTACATTTCCACCTCCTTCAACCCGACGAGAGCTCCGTCGATTCCTAGGCATGGCTGGTTTTTATAGGTGCTTTTGCCGAAACTTTTCCACTGTTGCAAAACCTCTCACCGACATGCTAAGTACTCGTCTTCCATTTTCGTGGACCTCTGATTGCCAAACTGCTTTTGTTTCACTTCAAAAACTGCTCTGCTGTGCTCCAGTTCTAGCAGCTCCAGATCTTACCCGGCCGTTTAAGCTGGAAGTCGACGCCAGCAACACCGGGGCTGGAGCTGTTCTGATCCAGGAAGATGCGGATGGGATTGATCACCCTGTTTGTTATTTTTCCAGGAAGTTCAACCACGCTCAGCTGAACTACTCAACCATCGAGAAGGAAACTTTAGCCCTTATTTGGTCCCTACAACATTTTCATGTCTACGTTGGCAGCAGTACTTTCACCACTCTTGTTTTCACAGATCACAATCCTGTGACCTTCCTTAACCAGATGTTCAACCAAAACCAAAGATTGATGAGATGGGCCTTGTTACTACAAGAGTTCTCCCTGGACATCCGCCACAAGAAGGGCTCCGATAACGTCTTTGCTGACGCCCTATCTCGTAGTGTTTGAGGAATTAAACTCCCTTGTAGGCCTAGAGAACCCACCTCTTTAGGTGGCGTTCTTTTTTTTTTTTTTTTATAGTGTTGGGGACCATGGAGGTTAGTGTTGGTCGTTCAATGCCGGCCATCTCGGGAACACCCTTGGTGCTGGGGAGGTGTGCTCTGGGAGAGAGCCCCTCCCCAAGTCCCTGGTTATTTGTGTTTAATACGCCCGCCTTTCCGTCCCCATGAAGACTAGGGGGGAGTTAGTTAGTGGGGTAGGTTTTAGATAGCGGGAGTCCTCTTAAATCTTTTTACTGAAAACAAATATTATTGTTTTATCCTACCCTTTCCTATTTGTTTTCTCTTAAGGGGGGATGTGTTACGGACGTCCCTCATTTCGTCCACCAGAGGCCCTCAGACACACCTCTACCACGCCCTGCCCTCAGCTCCTCTGCTGGTTCCACACCTGTGGGACATTTTAATTAGGTGCCTTCTTGATAAAAGGACTCACCTGGCATATGCACAGGGGGAGAGTAAACTCACAGAGCTGTGGTGACACGGAGGTGCCTTCACTGCTCTCTCTCCTCGCGCTGGGCTTACTCACAGCTTCTGTATAGAAAGCTCCTTGCTTTTTGCTACCCCTCAGTGGGTTATTTACAAGGCTTTAGCCTTTTCTTTATTTAACTTAAAGCTAATAGCTTTAATTGTTAGACTTACTGCTGGCTCTTTTAGCAGAGCCTTTCCAGAGGCCTGTTTTATTTAGAAGGCTCTGGTCCTTTAATTGTATTGTTAACAGGCTGCCGGCCTGATCTGAAGCCGCCGTGATTTGAATTGTTTGGCTGTAGGCCTGCCCCGTTAGGAGGGCTTATCTTATTTATATTAACTAATTGTTTCTTTCCCTTTTCAGAGCTCAGGCTCTTCAGAGGCTAAACTTCTTCGGAGCATCCCTGTTAAAAGGGACTGCTCCTTGGGTTTTTAGGTCTTTTACTGTGGCTGGAAACAATTAGCTCCCCTGCCCCTTCTGGGCAGGTGTTTTCTGTTCAGCGTTTGGTAATTGCTTTATTTTATATTAGGCGCACAGTCTCCCCCTTGATTTAAGGGTGATTCTCCCTCAGATTGGGAGCCAAACAGGGGGTTCTTTAATAAAAATCCTCTTACAAGCAACACACAGACTCTGGTTCTTGCTCACCGCCTTACAAGTTTAGTTCTTTATTTTTGGTTATTTCATTACTCCCTCTCGGCATCACTCCTAGCGAGCTGGGGGACGTAATACATACATTCGTCATTTCCCCAAACAAAGCTAGTAAGTGATAGAATTCCTCTCACTGATCAGACTTACGTTAAGCACAATTCTGCGCACACGAAGACGCATAAGAGACCTGGATGATGAAGCTCAATGGTTATTAAAGGAATCACAGAAGCAGTGTGAAGCGCTCCGTCACGCATCCATGAGACGGAACTTTAGGAGGTGAGTTACCATGGTTCGCCGCATGCTACAGATGCGAGCTACCCGGCGTATATGGAAACATTCACGACCAAGTGGCAAAGTTTTCTGGTCAGACGCGTTGAAAAACTTTGCCTTCCCGCCGGTCACGTAATATATTGTTGCGGTCTCTGTCGCCAACTAGCGAGGAGTGGATGCAGCAGTAGCCAAAGAGACACTAGTAGCAGTCAACACAGTCTAGTTTATTGAGCGGAACAGCTCCCCTCCCCATTCCCCGACATAAAACATTAACTTATGGTGCCAGGACAACACCAACTGAAAACAACACATAATGAATGCTAAATAAAAAAGGAAACAACACTAACATAACCCGAACAACAGAACCCCCCAGAACACAACAAAACAAGACAAAACAAACCCTAACCCACCCCCACAATGCCCCGCTGCCTCTGCCAGGCCTGGCAGTGGGCAGTAGTGATGCGCGGGTTAGGGTTTTTTTTTCAACCCGCGGGTACCGCAGATTTCAAAATTGACCCGCACCAAACCGCCCAGCATCACTTTGTCTAGTCTTACAACCCGCCCCGCCTCATTAAAAACACGTTATAATATTGAGCTTCTTNTGTCATCACACCACTGCACCAAACATATTTATGTGGTTGTTGGTTCAAATCCATTTAGCTCCGCCCCCTTTCAGCCATTTGGCTCTACATAACAAACGGAACATCTGATTGACCTCAAAATAACACAAAAGCATCATTGTCAACCTAAGATTACCTCAATGGGATTTTAATGTTATCGCCCACAGCGCCCCCTAGTAAATTCAAACATTAATAACTTTTAAGAACATAGTCAGAATTGCATGAAACTTGGTTTTTGTCATCACACCACTGCACCAAACATATTTATGTGGTTGTTGGTTCAAATCCATTTAGCTCCGCCCCCTTTCAGCCATTTGCCTCTAGATAACACACGGAACATCTGATTGATGCCAAACTAACACAAAACCATCTTTGTCAACCTAAGATTACCTCAATGGGATTTTAATGTTATCGCCCACAGCGCCCCCTAGATAACTTCAAACTTTAATAACTTCGAAAAACAAAATCACAACTGTACCAAACTTCACTTGTGTCATCATTTGACTGCACCAAACATATTTATGTGGTTGTTGGTTCAAGTCCCTTTAGCTTCGACCCTTGAAGCTGTTTGCTTCTAGAAAATGCATGCAACATCTGATTGACTCCAAACTAACACAAAGCACCGCTTAACTCACTAGCGTGGTCAGTTTAGAGCATCCCCTAGTGGTAAGATGCATATTTTTTTTGGCAGGCTCGGAGGAGGTGCTGAGTTGGGGTGAGGTGCGGATGAAGTGACGGCTCGCAGTTTCCGAGGCCGCGGGGGTTGACGTTTCTGTGCCGTGGCGGTGCTCAGGTCCCCCCGGGCTGCCACTGGAGGCCGGAGCGGCGCTGAGCTGCGAGGGCCGAACGACGCTGCTTGCAGCTTTAATTATTATTATTTTTCTTCCCGAAACTTTTTTGCCTTTTTCGAGGCCTTAACATATTTAAAAACTCACAATATTTTGCAGGCATGTCAGGCCTGGTGTAAAATTATATATTTCAAAGGTCCCGAAAAAATCGCCACAAAAATGGCTGAACAGCGCCCCCTAGAATGTGAAAAATCAGCCCCCCCATTGACCTTTTTTCATCGTAAAATTCTGAAACGTTGCACACGTGTTCTACTCCCCAGTCCGCACCAAAAAGTCTCTTGCAGCCATGGTCAACATCAAACAGGAAGTCGGCCATTTTGGATTGAAGTAGCGATTTTNACCTCGCTGAATCTTTCCCAAACACGCGATTAGTTTGTCCCTCCTTTCTTTTAAGAATGTAAACTCCCAAACGAATTTTATCCAAAATATCTTCCTCTATCGTTTTGTTGATGTGGCTGCCTGCCACCTGCTTGGAGCGCACTTTGCTGACGCGTTCTACGTGCCTACGTCATAGGGTCAAAGGTTATCTGCACGTTATAACGTTTTAAAACATGACCGTGTTTAAAAAACTGTCTTAAACATTATGTTTTACAAAATTAAGCATTGATTAATGTCTTTATCTTCAGTGTGCATATCTATATAATGTATATATATGTGATGAACCCGCCCCAAACCGCACCGCACTGAATTAATAATTTATTGACCTGACCCAACCCGACCCACGGGTAACCCGTAGTACCCACTAGTGGGCAGTGCCGCCACATAGCCCCCCCTCCAAGAGGGTCAAGTGTCTCACGACCCTCACTAGTCCCCCATAACAACGTCTTAGCCCGGCCCGGCCGGCGCCGGGCACGCACCGGCCTCCGGTAATCCACACAGGGTCGCCATCCTCCCCGCTTCTTCTTCACCCTGACAACAGGCGCAGCCCAGGGGCTATCTGAAGGCTCGATGACCCCGTTAGCTGCCATGTCTTTGATTAATCCTTCCGCCGCTTGGCATTTGGCTAACGGCAGGCGATGAGGGCGGAGCCGTACAGGAGTGGCGTCTCCTGTGTCGATGCCGTGATGGTCCAAGCTAGTCCAGGTGCAATCATCTCGAATGGCAGCGATCCAGAACTCATGCTCACCCTGATGTGGTCCCACCACCACCGGTAACAGTCCTTTTCCCGTCATTGTGGTTTTCTCACCGGTTACTGTCAGCAATGCAGCCTCGGTGCGGCTCCACCCCACCGGGAGAGAACTCTCAGTCTCTGGTAATAATCCTTTCCGGATCAAACAGATAGTAGACCCCGTATCCACCAGGGCCCTGCATTGCTGTCCACCGACAAAACAGTCCAAATATAATTCATGAAGCGGCCCGCAGCGGCCGACTGATGGCAGATTAAATCCAAGGGGTGATGTTGTGCAAGGTGGAAGTCCCCTTACCCCGCCGGCGTTTCCCACAGCCTGTGGCCTCTGCTGTCCAGATCTGGGCCGAGGACTTGGAGCCGGGCAGTCTCTGGCTAGATGCCCCGGTTCCCCACAGCGGTAGCGGGTCTCTCTCGCGAGGTCTGACCCAGCCGGGCCCGGCTAACTTCTCCCATTTCCTCCAGCACCTCCTCCCGTTCAACCGCTCTAACCAGCGGCGATCGCTCCAACAGTCCAGAAAGCATCACGTCCTCCGCTTGCTCAGCTCTCCTGAGCGCGTCATCCACAGTGGTGGGGAAAGCCAGCCTCACATGCTGGCGCAGCGGTTCCGGCGTCAACCCTCGCAGGAATGCATGAAGAATCAACTCCTCTCTAACAGCAGCCGGGAAATCAGGGTAGCCCTGACGCGCATACAGCTGGACGTCAGCAGCGAAAGCGCCCAGGCTCTCTCCGTGGCCGCACCGTCTGCTGCTTAGCTGCTCTCGGCTTTGCTCTCCTGAGACTCGCTTCCCAAAGCGTCTGTCCAGTGCTGCCGTGATGGCTTGCCAATCACATCGATCCTCCGGAGCGAGGTCCACCAGGACCTGGAGCGCTCCTCCTTCCAATGATAGCACCACATGTACCGCCGTTTCTTGTTGGCTCCACCCCTCATGCCAAGCTGGCAGCTCCACCTGAGCGAGGTAGGGTGCAAGGGGCGTGGCTCCGCTGAACCGTGGGAGTTTCACCGGCGTTCGGTTGCCGCCGTCTCGTGGCGCCGCCGTTGCCGGGGTTGTAGGTGTCTCTGCGCGGTACAGCTTCCTCAGCTGCCGGGTTGGTCGCAGAGAGCTGGCTCCATTCGGCTGGTGTGGTGTTCTCATCTTGTCGCCCAGCCGCAGATGTTCTCCCAGCCTGCTAGTCTCTTGGCCAAGTCGCTCGATCTCTTCGGCGATTATTTGCTGCATCTTTCGCGTCTTTCTTGACAGCGTTATCCCACTTCTGACATCAATGTGGCGGTCTCTGTTGCCAACTAGCGGGGAGTGGATGCAGCGGTAGCCAAAGAGACACCAGTAGCAGTCAACACAGTCTCGTTTATTGAGCAGAACAGCTCCCCTCCCCATTCCCCGACATTAAACATTAACTTATGGTGCCAGGACAACACCAACTGAAAACAACACATAATGAACGCTAAATAAAAAAGGAAACAACACTAACATAACCCGAACAACAGAACCCCCCAGAACACAACAAAACAAGACAAAACAAACCCTAACCCACCCCCACAATGCCCCACATCCTCTGCCAGGCCTGGCAGTGGGCAGGGCCGCCACAATATGTAATCTAGGTGCGCACTTACAGCGTCCCCCGCTCCCCTCTTCCTCCTCCTCCGTCTGGAACTCGACCTCACTAATCTGAAGCAGCCACCCTGTCCGTGACGTGTCCGGTCCTGTTACTAGGGGCTTCGTCCGGTCTAATTCAGGAAAAGGTTAACTGGATGTTTGTATTCAGACACAAAGGTCTTATGGACAGAGTTCCGAACATTTCCGTTTTTCATGGCCTGTCTGAAGGGGGCTTTAGTTTGGAGAAAAAGGTTCTTAAGATGAATTAAGTCAACAACTACTCAGAATGTGGCCTGTTTCTTGCAAATTCATTAAATAATGTTAGCTATGTGCTGCTAAACATCCTGTACAATAACAAAGCAGCTGGGCAGAGCTTGCTGTTGACTGTGTGAGCGTGCAGAACTTTCAAAACTATGTTCATGACAATTTAAAGGACAAAGTCTAATCAAGCTGCTGTTATTTATTTGCTGTTGGTGTTTATAACAAAATCTGCAGGGTTCTAGGCCCAGGGCTTGAGTTTTATGTCTCAGACCGACCCACTTTAGATCATGAGGGACTTTTCCTCTCCACTGTCGCTACATGCTTGCTTAGTATGGGGATTGCTGTAAAGGGTCATTTTACCACATACTGGCTCAAAAACATGATTTAAAAATATGAAAAAGTTGCATAGTATGGCTTTAAATAAAGTTTATTTAGCTAATAGCTCCTCATTTATTGGTTCTTCATTGATTTGTGCTGGCAATGCTAAACTCATTGCTTTGTGTTGCAGGGAAACACCCATTTTTATTTGAAACCTGACACTTTTGTGCAAGATTAACATTTGGTAAATGGTAAATGACTAGCATTTGCACCATATATCATAGAAATTAGGGGGGAAATTACTAAATACAATATATTTGCATTTAAGTGTATGAAATATTGTCCTTGTGCATTTTTATTGTATTAAA
The DNA here is from genome assembly GCA_006937985.1 of Aphyosemion australe. Lineage (NCBI taxonomy): Eukaryota > Metazoa > Chordata > Actinopteri > Cyprinodontiformes > Nothobranchiidae > Aphyosemion > Aphyosemion australe. Next base: position 6,671 of record SSNS01001497.1, on the reverse strand, counting down.
GGTGTGGGAAACTTGTTTAATCAATGCATTTGCAGTGGTCTCTTGTTGGAATGAATGCCTTGCAAGTCGTAATCGGGGCAAAAAAAATAAAATTTCTTGGATCAGCACTGACAAGTCTGCTGCTGCACAGAATGGCAGCAGACAGCAGGATTTGGAGTCTTATTTCCTGATATTTTGACATCTTGCCTTGAATTGGACAACAGCAACGCGACTCTACCACTGACTTGCAACGTTGATGTTTTATCTCCACTAGGGGTGTGCAAAGCAGCCAGTATTTGTATTTGTTGAGGGGGGAAAGTATTTGTATGTGTTTTTGTATTTGAATAAAACTCAAAATATGTGTAAAAATCAATTTTTTTTGCTTTACACTTCTAATTTATGTAAAAAAAATATTTTTACACCTATTTTGAGTTTTACTCAAATACAAATACTCCCCACCCCCCTCAACAAATACAAATACTGGCTGCTTTGCACACCACTAATCTCCACAAAAAACACAAGCCTGGAGGAGCATTTCTGTGTGGTGGTGTTGCTAATGCGGTTAGCATTTACTAGTCGGGACATTGTCTGCTGTTTCCTGGAAACTAAACCAACAACAGCCTTCCCTATTGTGAGTCAAGATGAGTGACTCCATGAATGTTAAGTGACAGTGTGACGTAGATCTGTCAGGCTTTTCTAATCCTAGCGTTTCACCGTCTATTTTCTCTCAGAAGCTAATGCAGGAGATACGTGTAGGAGACTAGTCCAGCCTGCATGAAGAACTCACAGTGACTAATTATAATCAGAAATAATCATTAAAAAAATGTTTTTTCAGTGAACCGCACCTTTAAATGAAAAGGAAACTCCAAGAGACTAATGATTTTCTGATTGCTAATCATGGACCTGATCACATACATCTTTTTTGTTTTTAGTATATTTTACTCCTATGAAATAGTAATAAAAATCTTCTCCATCAGAGAGCAGTGGTGCATCACAAACCATAAACTCAATCAAAATAAATGTGTACATCATTTTACTAATTGCTCATTTTACGGATTAGCTCCCATCAAATTAAAGCAAGCAACTAATGTTTCAAAGTAAAACAGCTGTTTGAAGAAAACTGAATCTATTCCACTCAGAAATGTGTAAAATAAAATGCACCATCATGTTCTTGTTGTTTCAGGCTGCAGAGACTTTTATTCAGATAGAAACACAAATCTGTCCCTTTCTGTCAGACGTTCTTGGTAGAAATCATCAAATCGGATCTATTCTGACTCTGCTGAAGTTAAAACAAATATCTACCAGTTGTAACCTTTCATCCGCCACTGATGACTGTCACCTCTTCACTTTAGACGCTCGATGTGATCCAAACTGCTCCCGACTATAATACTCAAGTCTTGGAGTGTTTGTTAGTTTTTGAAATGTAGAGAATTTGATGCCTCTGCAGCTGCTTTGTGAATGGATGTGACTAAAGAAAAGGAACTGCAGCAGCATGTGAGCTACTTGAGCTTCTTCAGTTAGAACATCTTAAAATCACAAATTGCTATTTTAACAGATTTCTGATACAAAGTTTACACTAAATACTTTAATGCAATACTCTAACCCAGGGGTTCCCAAATTTTTTTCTTTGGGGACCCCCTTGCCTGTGTCCAAGACAAGCCAGGACCCCCAACNTGGCTGGAGACAATTAGCTCCCCTGCCCCTTCTGGGCAGGTGTTTTCTGTTCAGCGTTTGGTAATTGCTTTATTTTATATTAGGCGCACAGTCTCCCCCTTGATTTAAGGGTGATTCTCCCTCAGATTGGGAGCCAAACAGGGGGTTCTTTAATAAAAATCCTCTTACAAGCAACACACAGACTCTGGTTCTTGCTCACCGCCTTACAAGTTTAGTTCTTTATTTTTGGTTATTTCATTACTCCCTCTCGGCATCACTCCTAGCAAGCTGGGGGACGTAATAGAGTGGGGGCTCGTCCGGGATTTAATTGCCCGTTGTAATCATTTTAAACGTAAGTGCGTGCTCTAACCTTCTTTTGTGTGTTCCTTAGAGACTGAGCAGATGCCTACCTTTGACTTGGCTGCATTTGTGGCGGCCCCTTCTCGCCAGCTGCTGGAGAGCTGCCTCAAATCCGACCTGCAGCAGGTTGCCGCTCACTTCAGTTTAGATGATCCTAAACAGCTGTTGAAAGATGAACTCCGACAGCTCATCACGGCTTTCCTGGAGACCGAGGGGATGCTCCCTCCTCCTTCTGACCATGGAGAGGCCCCGCCGCATTCCAGCGAAGCTGAGGAACGGCGTGATGCAAAGAAGGAGACCCCCGGCGTTGACCCGCCTTTACCAGGAACTGAACCAAAAGAAAACTTTTCTCCAGTTCCGCCTTCACCGGCTCGCAGTCCTCCTCGTTCCCCGATGTCGGAAACCCGACTAAAGGTTCGACTGGCTCGCCTTCGAATCGAGGCAGATGAACGAACTCTCAAAAGGAATCTGCGCCATGAGCTCGATATGAAAAGACTGGACACGGAAGTCCGCCTCCGAGAGCTGGAGCTGGAGGCCCAGAAACTCGCCGCTGCAGCCGTCTCCACTCCGTCTCCTGTCGTCTTGCCTCCCGCCGACGATCGCCGGACGGGGGTGACCCAACCTCTTCCATCGGATGAGACATCCACCGCTTCGCCTTCACCGAGCGCTGCTTCTCCAGTGCCGGGGATTCCGGCCATCGACGTCAGCAAGTGCCTTGCCCTCCTTCCCCCTTTTAGAGAAACTGAAGTGGATGGGTATTTCCTTGCTTTCGAGCGGATTGCGGTGGTTCTGCAGTGGCCGCGTGAGATCTGGCCCCTGCTCCTGCAGTGTAAGCTAACAGGTAAGGCCCTTCAGGTTATTTCTGCTTTATCTTTAATGGACAGTTCGAATTACGAGTGTGTGAAAAATGCCGTGTTGAATGCATACAAACTCGTCCCGGAAGCCTACAGGCAACGGTTCCGTTCCGAAAAACCCAAACTTCACCAGTCCTACGTAGAATACGCCCACAATAAATCTGTGCTATTTGACAAGTGGTGTGCTGCGTCTAATGTTAAAACCCTAAGTGACCTCAAGGAGCTTATTTTAATGGAGGAGTTTAAAAGACACGTGCCCGAGAGGCTTCTCCTCTACCTTAATGAACAGAAAGTTGTTTCATTTTCTTCTGCGGCCCTTTTGGCCGACGAGTTCTCGCTGACGCACAGGTCGCGAGAGCCGAGACAAGAGTCTGTTAGAGTGGTGAGACCTTCTGAAAAGTCTCCCCGTTACAGTGTGCCTCCCGAGTGTGCCTATTGTCACAACCGGGGACATTCCGTTCATGAATGCCGCCAGTTAAAACAGAAAAACTACCGGAATGGAAGTACGCCCCCTGCTAAAGATGTAGCCCTGTGTTCACCCGCAGCTAATCACGCTACAACTTGTGTGAAACCTCATTCTTGTTTTAAACCGTTTTTATCCACGGGACTTGTATCCCTGCGTGGTGGTGAGACACAGCACAAGGTAGTGATTTTACGGGACACGGGAGCATCTCAGACATTGATTAAAAAGAGTATTCTTCCCTTTTCTGATGTTAGCCGAGCCAGCTACTCAGTCATTCTGCAGGGTATTGAGATGGGTGCTATTCCTGCTGACATGCATCATATCCACCTTTCCTGCCCTCTAGTTACAGGTGACCTAGTGGTGGCCATATTGGAGGAGTTACCTACTCAAGGTGTGGACCTAATTCTAGGTAACGATGCAGNAGAAAGCTCCTTGCTTTTTGCTACCCCTCAGTGGGTTATTTACAAGGCTTTAGCCTTTTCTTTATTTAACTTAAAGCTAATAGCTTTAATTGTTAGACTTACTGCTGGCTCTTTTAGCAGAGCCTTTCCAGAGGCCTGTTTTATTTAGAAGGCTCTGGTCCTTTAGTTGTATTGTTAACAGGCTGCCGGCCTGATCTGAAGCCGCCGTGATTTGAATTGTTTGGCTGTAGGCCTGCCCCGTTAGGAGGGCTTATCTTATTTATATTAACTAATTGTTTCTTTCCCTTTTCAGAGCTCAGGCTCTTCAGAGGCTAAACTTCTTCGGAGCATCCCTGTTAAAAGGGACTGCTCCTTGGGTTTTTAGGTCTTTTACTGTGGCTGGAAACAATTAGCTCCCCTGCCCCTTCTGGGCAGGTGTTTTCTGTTCAGCGTTTGGTAATTGCTTTATTTTATATTAGGCGCACAGTCTCCCCCTTGATTTAAGGGTGATTCTCCCTCAGATTGGGAGCCAAACAGGGGGTTCTTTAATAAAAATCCTCTTACAAGCAACACACAGACTCTGGTTCTTGCTCACCGCCTTACAAGTTTAGTTCTTTATTTTTGGTTATTTCATTACTCCCTCTCGGCATCACTCCTAGCGAGCTGGGGGACGTAATACATACATTCGTCATTTCCCCAAACAAAGCTAGTAAGTGATAGAATTCCTCTCACTGATCGGACTTACGTTAAGCACAATTCTGCGCACACGAAGACGCATAAGAGACCTGGATGATGAAGCTCAATGGTTATTAAAGGAATCACAGAAGCAGTGTGAAGCGCTCCGTCACGCATCCATGAGACGGAACTTTAGGAGGTGAGTTACCATGGTTCGCCGCATGCTACAGATGCGAGCTACCCGGCGTATATGGAAACATTCACGACCAAGTGGCGAAGTTTTCTGGTCAGACGTGTTGAAAAACTTTGCTTTCCCAGTCACGTGATATATGTAATCTAGGTGCGCACCAGCGTCCCCCGCTCCCCTCCTCCTCCTCCTCCTCCCTGTCCGGAACTCGACCTCACCAGTCTGAAGCAGCCACCCTGTCCGTGACGAGTCCGGTCCTGTTACTAGGGGCTTCGTCCGGTCTAATTCAGGAAAAGGTTTACCGGATATTTGTATTCAGACACAAACGTCTTACGGACAGAGTCCCGAACATTTCCATTTTTCATGGCCTGTCTGAAGGGGGCTTGAGTGATAGAATTCCTCTCACTGATCGGACTTACGTTAAGCACAATTCTGCGCACACGAAGACGCATAAGAGACCTGGATGATGAAGCTCAATGGTTATTAAAGGAATCACAGAAGCAGTGTGAAGCGCTCCGTCACGCATCCATGAGACGGTACTTTAGGAGGCGAGTTACCATGGTTCGCCGCATGCTACAGATGCGAGCTACCCGGCGTATATGGAAACATTCACGACCAAGTGGCAAAGTTTTCTGGTCAGACGCGTTGAAAAACTTTGCCTTCCCGCCGGTCACGTAATATATTGTTGCGGTCTCTGTCGCCAACTAGCGAGGAGTGGATGCAGCAGTAGCCAAAGAGACACTAGTAGCAGTCAACACAGTCTAGTTTATTGAGCGGAACAGCTCCCCTCCCCATTCCCCGACATAAAACATTAACTTATGGTGCCAGGACAACACCAACTGAAAACAACACATAATGAATGCTAAATAAAAAAAGAAAACAACACTAACATAACCCGAACAACAGAACCCCCCAGAACACAACAAAACAAGACAAAACAAACCCTAACCCACCCCCACAATGCCCCACATCCTCTGCCAGGCCTGGCAGTGGGCAGGGCCGCCACAATATGTAATCTAGGTGCGCACTTACAGCGTCCCCCGCTCCCCTCTTCCTCCGCCTCCGTCTGGAACTCGACCTCACTAATCTGAAGCAGCCACCCTGTCCGTGACGTGTCCGGTCCTGTTACTAGGGGCTTCGTCCGGTCTAATTCAGGAAAAGGTTAACTGGATGTTTGTATTCAGACACAAAGGTCTTATGGACAGAGTTCCGAACATTTCCGTTTTTCATGGCCTGTCTGAAGGGGGCTTTAGTTTGGAGAAAAAGGTTCTTAAGATGAATTAAGTCAACAACTACTCAGAATGTGGCCTGTTTCTTGCAAATTCATTAAATAATGTTAGCTATGTGCTGCTAAACATCCTGTACAATAACAAAGCAGCTGGGCAGAGCTTGCTGTTGACTGTGTGAGCGTGCAGAACTTTCAAAACTATGTTCATGACAAAAACAATGCCGCCAATTTGCTGCAATGCTGAGGCGGAATCTGGGAGCCTACGGTCATTTATAAGAGCTCAGACCGTGGCGGTAATGTGGCACAATCATGTCCTTTGTATAAAATATTCCATGCTCCCAGCTGCCTCCAGTCCGTGATTATAAAAATCAGCTCCACCTGGAAACAATCAAGCACTTGAACAATCCCACCAAGGGTATAGGCCTGGGGTCGTCACAACTGAATCAAACAAATCAGCTGTGTTCACGATCTAAAACATGCAGGAACATGCTGGAAGCAGACTGCAGCGCCAGGTGGCGACCGCCACTCTGAAGTTGAAAATGCAGTATTCTGGCCACAGAGGGCGGTGGGGGTCTGAGTGACATTTCATTAATCCTGTAAAGCAGGGGTGGGGAATCCTGGTCCTGGAGGGCCACTATCCCGCAGGTTTTGTGGTTTATCTGCTCAAACACACTTGATTCAGTGCTTGAATCACCTGTGCAGCAACTCATCAAGCTCTGCAGAAGCCTGCTAATCACCTGCTAATTGAAATCAGGTGTGTTGAAGCAGGGTTACAACCAAAACTTGCAGGATACCGGCCCTCCAGGACCAGGGTTCCCCACCCCTGCTGTAAAGGGTCATTTTACCACATACTGGCTCAAAAACATGATTT
>SSNS01001493.1:3066-20373 GCA_006937985.1 Aphyosemion australe | reverse complement strand
TCATGCAGCCCTTCTTGTGACTGAGTTAGAAGACAGGACTCCTCGGCTCGTTAGCGATTGTAGCAGAAGAACCGTTAGAGTTACAGCAAAAACAAAGACATCACCTGAAAGCTGACAAAAATACCTACTGTTTTATACAAAAATCATGTGTGTACTCAAACATATAGAGCCACTTTTGGACCATTCTTTCACTTGAAATGAAGCAGTCTGCCCCTCCTTCTGCTGCTCACTGCTAGAGTGGTGTTGTGTTTCCTCAACTGTTTTCATAAGCACCAAAAACTGTCTTACAGCCACAATACTTTGAGTAGATTGATAAATTATAGCTCAAAACGTAGGTATATCTGTCAGCTATCATTCAGTGCAAGTCTCAATTTCATGAGATTTACTGTTCACCCAGGACAAATCCTGAAGCGGCACAAAGTCACTTCTGAGCTCCTATCTTTCCCAGTCATTTTGTGGTGACGTTTCCTGAAAGATCCCAAACTGTACCTAAAACTTAAACTGTGATTTTAGAAAAACTGTAAAAGATATCAAGACACTGAGTCATCGGCAAATAGTTGAAAGTCTTGTGACTTGTTTAAACTTTAAATGAAGTTTCTAGGTTAAAGTATGCTGAAGTAGTTAACTCTCAAATAGATGAATGGTTTGGCCAAAAGTTTTGAGAATTTTAAGGGCTTCCCATTCATTCCTATGGGAAAAATATCATAGAAAAAGCTGAATATTTCAGAAACGGTTGAAGATATCAATACCAAAAGTCATTCCCGGAATGACCTGAATGAGCTGAACGGTTTGATACCAAACTTGTTGAAATAGCTGAAAAATTGTTGAAGAAGAAGCGGTCCAAAAAAGTGTACGGAATACGGAAGAATAAGAAGAAGAAGAAGAAGAAGAAGAAGAAGAAGAAGAAGAATAATAAAGAGAAACAGGAAAACAATAGTTTGAATGCTTGCAGCATTCAAACTAATAAAGAGAAACAGGAAAACAATAGTTTGAATGCTGTTATTGTTAATAAAGAGAACAAATCCTCCGGTGGAGAGCAATAAGGGCCCTGCCTGTCAGGCAGGCCCCTTAATAACTTCTACAAACAAGGTCAGAACGGTACCAAATTTCATATGTGTCATCACACTAACATTGCCTACACATTCATGTGGTCATTTCTTGAATCTGCAACAGCGCCCCCTACATCAATTTCAAACTTTGATAACTTCTACAAACAAGGTCACAACAGTACCAAATTTCATATGTGTCATCACACTAACACTGCCTACACATTCATGTGGTCATTTCTTGAATCTGCAACAGCGCCCCCTACATCCATGTTAAACTTTAATAACTTCTACAAACAAGGTCACAACGGTACCAAATTTCATATGTGTCATCACACTAACACTGACTACACATTTATGTGGTCATTTGTTGAATGTGCCACAGCGCCCCCTACATCAATTTCAAACATTAATAACTTCTACAAACAAGTTTAGAACCGTACCAAACTTGCTATGTGTCATCACACAAACACTGGCTATACATTCATGTGGTCATTTGTTGAATGTGCCACAGTGCCCCCTACATCAATTTCAAACATTAATAACTTCTACAAACAAGTTCACAACTGTACCAAATTTGCTATGTGTCATCACACAAACACTGCCTATACATTCATGTGGTCATTTGTTGAATCTGCAACAGCGCCCCCTACATCAATTTCAAACCTTAATAACTTCTACAAACAAGTTCACAATCGTACCAAACTTTCTATGTGTCATCACACAAACACTGCCTACACATTCATGTGGTCATTTGTTGAAATTACTTTAGCTCCGCGCCTTTAGAGACGGTTTCCTCTAAATAAAACACGCAATATCCGATTCTCACAAAACTTCACATAAATGACGTTTGTACACCTAAGAACTGCTCAAAAGGATTTTTTTGTATTTAGAAACAGCGCCCCCTAGATTTTTACAACCAGCTATATCTCCATAATGCAACATCAGATCCACACCAAATTTTGTGTGCTTTGTTGTGGGTCACTGTTTAACACATCGGTTTGGTTACTGTACACCCCCCACCCCCCCAAAAAAGGAAGCAGCTATAACATCTGTTTAAAAGCTTGGCTTTTCCCACAATTTTAAACACCGGTATTGGGAGCTCAGCAGAGCACTAATGACTGTTTTAGAAGATCACTCATTACACCACCTACTTGTGACATGCACAGTTTATTAGCAAGCTCATAGGACAAGTTGAGGAGGGGTTGAGATGCTGATGATGTGGTGGTGCACACTGGTCTATGACACACGGCCACCACTTTGCGCCACGGGGCAGGCCCCTTTTAAAATTTCTTCAGGAATTTTCTAGTTNCTTCGAGCGGAACGATTCTGAAGTGCGTAAAAACCTTTCCACATTTATGTGTCATAGTGTGGAAACACAGGAAAGGTTCTATGCACTTCACAAAACCCTGTCAAGGGCTAAGAAAATGAGAGAGATGTTTGTGTGCATCTCGGTGGATGATGCCACAGCACCAGCTGCCCCAGATGCCGCCGCTACAGCGTCTCCTCCTGCCTCCAGCAGTACAGCAGAACACAGGGAGGAGAAACGTCAAGTAAGTTAAAATCATGTGATCGCTATCACACCATATTACACATTCATTTACCTAATTGTGTTTCTGTTCTTGATTTTGAAGAAAACACCGGTCAAAACATTGATGGCCCTGGCAAAGGGAATCAAAAAAAAGGTGGGCATTTGTTAGGGATTTTCCCAATCAACCTAATCACCTGACGCTGAGGAAATAAGGGAGATAGACAAAATAAGACACAGACATAGAACCTTTTGCAAATGGTGACAGACCAACTCAGGACAGAGTACAGTCTGCTCAGAGCGGCTGCCAGCAGAGTTTATTTAAAGTATGAGATAAGGAAGTGGGTGTGTTTAGATGTATGTGTGTGTGTGTGTGTGTGTGTGTGTGTGTGTGTGTGTGTGTGTGTGTGTGTGAGATACAGAATTAAATAGAGAAGCAGTACAGGATTCAGAAATCCTATAACATAATCCCTCCTGTTTATGGTATATATACACAACATGCATGAAACATCATCCACTGTCATAACTTGTCACCATTTTCCATGAAAGCTTCATTAATCAGGACGTCAGGGAAGGGGAAGGGGAAAACCAGGACAGGTGTTCGTCCTACAGGGAAGGGGGAAGGGATAAAACCAGGAAAGGTGGACGTCATGAAAATCATAAACCCCTAGAGGGCACAAGGTGAGCAAATCAATACATCGAAAATAAGCGTCAACAGCAGAATCAAAACAAAAAATCTCGGCACGGTACGTGAAATCAGTAGAAGCAATCACATGGTGGGAAATCACAGAATGTGAAGCTGCAGCTGTGCTGCAGTCAGCAATCAATACCACAACACTAATAACGTCATCATAAGCATCATTTACAGTTGGCATACCGGAATACCGGCGAAATCAGATACATCAAAATCAACAGGAGTGGCAGGTGTGTGGGCCAAACCAGCAAAATAGTGAACAAGTGAAACATTAATCATATAGGTGACACAAAACCCTCGATACATGGTACAATGCAGCATGAAAACATAGCAAGAAAACAAGAAAAATAATGACAGGAATCAAACATCGTAGCAATAAATTGTAATAATCATCGTATAAAATTGTACCAGGAACCGGAATTCATCCATTCCCAGAAGGCGAATCCTCTTGGAACACTGAACTCATCAGCGGTCATTTGAGATAAGAGGTCGTTCATGTGTGTAAGGGTGGTGGTGATGTTGCCGGCTGTGTCAGGTAAAAAGGCGGAACATCTGAAAAACCTTGGTGAGTGAAGGCAGTCATGTTCTCTAGCTGAATGTGCGGTCCATATGTGGTGTGTTCGAACCCGTGGGGACTGCAAAAACGTCAGTACTATTGATTCTTATCAAATTGTCAACCCATGATGAATACTGTGTCAGGGCAGAGGTGTCTGTGCGTAACCAACGATCATTTGGGTCAGAGGAGTGTTTGGATAAGCTAAGCCATACAGAATATAAAAAACATCAACTGAACATAACGCTTCAGGCTTCAGAAGTGATGACTCATTGAGGGAGTGTGGAATCAGTGAGCAGACGTAGCACGACGCGATGACCTGTGACTGGTGCTGCTCGGACGATGGCAATGACCGATGCAAACCAGGAGTTCCCTCCCAGCAGTGGTGTGTCCAGACGAAGTCCCTCCGTCCCAGGAACCGTGAAACCAGGGTGCAGTTAGGGTGTGTGTGATTTTCCATCCCGATCTGGAGTCTCTCTTCCGTCTTGTCTTCCTGTGACGTCCAGACGGGTCCACGAGTGCAGGTGACGGTCCATCTCTATGGTCGGTGGGCAGGGTGGAGCCCCGTCCCACCATCGTTGCGGTCCAAGCTCCGTTCCATCTCCAATGCCCCAGGCAGCTGCTGCTGTTCCAAACCCTCTGTCAGGTGCTGAGAGGCGGGCCACAGAAGAGGCCACATTCACGTACCATCAACATCATCAGAGTGAGGCATCCTGTATGCCTGTAGCAGTCGTCCATCTTCACCGGGGGTTGAGACGCTCGTGACCTGTTGTCATGAGCCCCTTTGAAGCCCGGACTTCGTTGCCGCCCTAGTGGCGGATAGGTGACTTTGATGAGTTTACCATGAGAAAGGTGGATCCAAGATGGCCTCTCAGCAACTTTCGCAGCAGTGGGGGTAACGAGCAAGACTTGAAGTGGACCATCCCAACGTGGAGAACTCCAGGTTTCTCGTTTAAGCACTTTGATCCGGACCCAACTTCCTGGTTTCACGACCTGTGAGGGCGAAAAAGCACAAGAGGGCTCTGCGAGATCATTGTATATTTATACTTGTTTCCTCAGAAAACACTTTAATCATCTGTTTCAGAGCATCTAGTCATCACCTCATAAACAAAATGTGTTCCAATGTCTGACCTGATAACAGAAGGAATTCCATAAGTAGGGAAAAAATGGTTACATAACACCTGTGCCACTGTCAAAGCATCATATTTCTTTGTAGGGTTATATTCTGGCCAGTGGGATAATGTATTTATCACCACAAGGGAATAGTTCGCTCCATGCCTCTGTGACAATTCAAGAAATCCATGTGTATGTTCGAAACGGGCATTCTGGCGTAGGGAAACTCCCCGGCCTTGAGCATCGTTTCTCAAACAAATCAAACATTTCCCACCATAGTCATTAGCAAAAGAAGAAAAGTTTACAGTGTGGATGTTTTGTGTTGAGGTGTGAGTGATGGTATATCTGAGGTGTGTGTGGTTACGTGGATGCTTGGTGTGAATTGCGGTGTGCATGCTATTCATGTGTGAGCTGGAGAACAGAGCGTGTGTGTGTTGCTGCAGAGTGGGCGTGCATGTGGGTGTGTGCTGGGGGTGTGGCTGAGAAGGTTCTGGTTCTGATCTGATTGGGTTTTGGGTGCGTGTGTAAAACGCTGCTTGTGTATTGGACTGGGAGCGCGAGCGTCCATATGTGTTTTCCTAAGCAGAGGCCGTCGCAATCTAGGTTCTAAATTATAATAAACAAACCACTCGCAAAGAAGAATTACTACAGTGTGGGAAGACGTGGTTATCAACTGTTTTTGTTACCACGGTAGAGGAGGAGCTGCATTGAGTCTGGACAATGACCTTGGCACCAGCAATTCTTCAACTGCTCTGCATAAAATAAATCTAACTCTGCAGAAACAAATAAGTCAGTTAGTGGACTCTGACATTTGTGGTTCTATGACGTGGTGTGGTTAACTGGACATGTTCGAGGTCTGCTGTCTGTGGCTGGATGAATATAAATTTACAGTACCCTTTGTATTTATTTTTCTCCCCCCGCCAAATAACCGTAATGTTTTATTTTTTCCTTCACTCTGGAAGTGAGAATTCTGCCACACTTTTGGTGGCAAAAGTCCTTGAAGGGCCCAGACAAACATGGCTTTATTTTCTTTTGCTTTCTCAGCATATAACATACAGGTTGTCATGTCAAATTAAAATCAGTTTGGCGNACATTCATGTGGTCATTTGTTGAATCTGCAACAGCGCCCCCTACATCAATTTCAAACCTTAATAACTTCTACAAACAAGTTCACAATCGTACCAAACTTTCTATGTGTCATCACACAAACACTGCCTACACATTCATGTGGTCATTTGTTGAAATTACTTTAGCTCCGCCCCTTTAGAGACGGTTTCCTCTAAATAAAACACGCAATATCTGATTCTCACAAAACTTCACAGAAATGACGTTTGTACACCTAAGAACTGCTCAAAAGGATTTTTTTCATATTTAGAAACAGCGCCCCCTAGATTTTTACAACCAGCTATATTTCCATAATGCAACATCAAATCCACACCAAATTTTGTGTGCTTTGTTTAACTGTTTAACACATCGGTTTGGTTACTGTACACCCCCCATCCCCCCAAAAAAGGAAGCAGCTATAACATCTGTTTAAAAGCTTGGCTTTTCACACAATTTTAAACACCGGTACTGGGAGCTCAGCAGAGCACTAATGACTGTTTTACAAGATCACTCATTGCACCACCTGCTGGTGACATGCACAGTTTATTAGCAAGCTTATAGGACAAGTTGAGGAGGGGTTGAGATGCTGATGATGTGGTGGTGCACACTGGTCTATGACACACGGCCACCACCTTGCGCCAGGGGGCAGGCCCCTTTTAAAATTTCTTCAGGAATTTTCTAGGTCTTCTTCTTCTTATTCTTCCGTATACATTAATACAGCCCGAACCACAGCGTGCAGCCCCACAAATCTTACATCAAATCGACCGGCTCGTTCGGGGGAAGGTGTGCTATTACTTTTCTTTGCGTTTTGTGTTACCATGACAACGTTATTAGCAAAAAAAGCTGCGCACAAATGCCCCCTTCAGTACGTTTGGTTGTAATTTCTACAAACAAGTTCACAACCGTACCAAACTTGCTATGTGTCATCACACAAACACTGCCAACACATTCATGTGGTCATTTGGTGAAACTGCCACAGCGCCCCCTACATCAATTTCAAACCTTAATAACTTCTACAAACAAGTTCACATCCATACCAAATTTGATATGTGTCATCACACAAACACTGCCTACACATTCCTGTGGTCATTTGGTGAATGTGCCACAGCGCCCCCTACATACATTTCAAACTCTAATAACTTCTACAAACAAGTTCACAACCATACCAAACTTTCTATGTGTCATAACACAAACACTGCCTACACATTCATGTGGTCATTTGTTGAAATTACTTTAGCTCCGCCCCTTTAGAGACGGTTTCCTCTAAATAAGACACGCAATATCTGATTCTCACAAAACTTCACAGAAATTACGTTTGTACACCTAAGAACCGCTCAAAAGGATTTTTTTCATATTTAGAAACAGTGCCCCCTAGATTTTTACAACCAGCTATATCTCCATAATGCAACATCAGATCCACACCAAATTTTGTGTGCTTTGTTGTGAGTCACTGTTTAACACATCGGTTTGGTTACTGTACACCCCCCACCCCCCCAAAAAAGGAAGCAGCTATAACATCTGTTTAAAAGCTTGGCTTTTCACACGATTTTAAACACCGGTACTGGGAGCTCAGCAGAGTACTAATGACTGTTTTAGAAGATCACTCATTACACCACCTACTTGTGACATGCACAGTTTATTAGCAAGCTTATAGGACAAATTGAGCAGGGGTTGAGATGCTGATGATGTGGTGGTGCACACTGGTCTATGACACACGGCCACCATCTTGCGCCACGGGGCAGGCCCCTTTTAAAATTTCTTCAGGAATTTTCTAGTTCTTCTTATTCTTCCGTATACATTAATACAGCCTGAACCGCAGCATGCACCCCCACATATCTTACATCAAAACGACCGGCTCGGTCATCGGAGGTGTGCTATTACTTTTCTTAGCGTTTCGAGTTACCATGGCAACGGTATTCGCAAAAAACTGTGCAAAAACTTCCCCCTCAATCAATTTCAAACTTTAATAACTTCTACAAACAAGGTCAGAACGGTACCAAATTTCATATGTGTCATCACACTAACACTGCCTACACATTCATGTGGTCATTTCTTGAATCTGCAACAGCGCCCCTTACATCCATGTTAAACTTTAATAACTTCTACAAACAAGGTCACAACGGTACCAAATTTCATATGTGTCATCACACTAACACTGCCTACACATTCATGTGGTCATTTCTTGAATCTGCAACAGCGCCCCCTACATCCATTTCAAACTTTAACAACTTATACAAACAAGGTCACAACGGTATCAAATTTGATACGTGTCATCACACAAACACTGACTACACATTCATGTGGTCATTTTTTGAATGTGCCACAGCACCCCCTACATCCATTTCAAACTTTAATAACTTCTACAAACAAGGTCACAACAGTACCAAATTTGATATGTGTCATCACACTAACACTGACTACACATTTATGTGGTCATTTGTTTAATGTGCCACAACACCCCCTACATCAATTTCAAACCTTAATAACTTCTACAAACAAGTTCACATCCGTACCAAATTTGCTATGTGTCATCACACAAACACTGCCTACACATTCATGTGGTCATTTCTTGAATGTGCCACAGCGCCCCCTACATAAATTTTAAACCTTAATAACTTCTACAAACAAGTTCACAACTGTACCAAACTTGCTATGTTTCATCACACCAACACTGCCTACACATTCATGTGGTCATTTGTTGAAATTACTTTAGCTCCGCCCCCTTACAGATGGTTTCCTCTAAATAAAACATGCAATATCTGATTCTCACAAAACTTCACATAAATGACATGTATACACCTAAGAACTGCTCAAAACGATTTTTTCGTATTTAGAAACAGCGCCCCCTAGATTTTTACAACCAACTATATCTCTATAATGCAACATCAGATCCACACCAAATTTTGTGTGCTTTGTTGTGGGTCACTGTTTAACACATCGGTTTGGTTACTGTACACCCCCCACCCCCCCAAAAAAGGAAGCAGCTATTACATCTGTTTAAAAGCTTGGCTTTTCACACAATTTTAAACACCGATACTGGGAGCTCAGCAGAGCACTAATGACTGTTTTAGAAGATCACTCATTACACCACCTGCTGGTGACATGCAGTTTATTAGCAAGCTTATAGGACAAGTTGAGGAATGGTTGAGATGCTGATGATGTGGTGGTGCACATTGGTCTATGACACATGGCCACCACCTTGCGCCACGGGGCAGGCCCCTTTTAAAATTTCTTCATGAATTTTCTAGTTTGAGTTACTGTTGCCTTTCTACCAGCTCCAACCAGTCTGGCCATTCTCCTCTGACATCAACAACGCATTTGCACCCACAGAACTGCCACTCACTGGATGTTTTCCCTTTTTGGGACCATTCTCTGTAAACCCTAGAGATGGTTGTGTGTGACAATCCCAGAAGATCAGCAGTTTCTGAAATACTCAGAGCAGCCCGTCTGGCACCAACAACCATGCCACGTTCAAAGTCACTTAAATCACCTTTCTTCCCCGTTCTGAAGCTCGGTTTGAACTGCAGCGGATTGTCTTGACCATGTCAACATGCCTACATGCATTGAGTTGCCACCATGTGATTGGCTGATTAGTATTTTGTGTCAACAAGCAGTTGGACAGGTGTACCCAATAAAGTGGCCAGTGAGTGTTTGTATACACACACACACTTGAACCCAGGACTCCCGCTTTACTCATTGAGCTATCCAACCTCTATATCTATCTATCTATATAGTGTTGGGAGTAACGAGTTACAAAAGTAATTAATTACTGTAATGCATTGCTTTTGTCTGTAACGCGGTAATGTAAGGCATTACAGAAAAAAAATCAGTAATATTTTACTCGGTACAATGTCAGTAACGCGTGCATTACAACGCATTTTCAACCAGGAATCAATTAGTGAGTTTTCTTCAGGGTTCTAATTACGTGGGAGCCTGAATAAAGGTCCAGTTTCGATATGACATTATTTATATGAACTCTCAGCGCACCAGAACTTCTATTGAGCAGAGAGGACAGAGACGCTGATCGGATGCACTCCAGCTGCGCGCACCGCGACCTCAGTAACATTCTCAAAGACACGCCCCCCCAAAAAAAAAAAAAAAAACATTTAACACGCGATCGTTCATGTCCGCTTTCTGGCACTTTCTCTTTTACTCATGCCTGGCGCGCTCTGCCTCAGTGGAGCTCATCAGTGCCCAGGTCACATCACCACACCTGCGGCGTGCAGCGCACATTTTGCTATTTTTGCGGTGCAGATCCCAGAGCTGCTTAGTTTAAAAGTAGGCTAGCTCTTTATGTGGAACAAGTAGGAAATCCAGGAAGCAGTTTTTCTGGAGAATTGAGGAGATACAAGATAAGAGAGAGGACAGGAAAATAGTCAAATAAAAAACAAGAAAACTAAATAAAGTTCTTGAAAAGGAAAAGTAGGTAGATTTTTACCCACTACAAATGTTTAACAATATAAAGCAATAATTTATAAGCATGTAATAGCTATTTATTTCATAAAATTCAGATCACTTTCAAAACTCAGGTCCACACCCAGGGCCGTATCCAGGCATTTGGGGACCAAGGCAAAATACAGGGTGGTGGAGCCACCCCCTTCCCCCCACACACCGTTTACACGCTCAGTTAATAGTAGGGTTGTAACGATGCTTCGAAAATCGATTTAAAATCGGTGCAAACTAGTTTAAATATCCATCGTTGTAGAAAGAAAAGAAAATCGATTCACTGCCAGAGATGTCCGAAAGACTAAAGCGGAACTAATATTCCGCCGGACGGAACTAATGTTTGGTTCCGTGTTTCAGGCCGTGCATGGTTTTATGACGGACATGTTTCCGGTTTAGCGCCGTGTGTGTTGTGCGTCACGGATATAAAACTAAGTAAAACGAGACGAATATTCAGGTTATATTCGTGCTTACTAAGGTGTTTCCATGTTTAGTTACCCATCAGCTGCATTTGTTGTTATTCTTTAGCGTGCTAATATAGTATTTAACGATCGTCATTTGCCGCTAATACTAAAGCTAGCCCATGAGTGCCGTGACGCACATGCTAAGCTGCTAACATACCTTCAGTAAACCACATCTACACACATGTAACCTGTTCCTGTTAAATAAGCCTGCTGTTCAAGTTCACTGTTAATAAACACGCTGAGAAAACTTCTGGTTTCCCTGGTTCTCTGACCGGAACCTACCATCCATATTGGCCGCCTCAACCAGTCGGTATATCCTTTTATTAGTGTAGTGCTACTACAAGAGACATAAATGCAGATGCATTCAAAATAAATAAAACCTTTTTTGAGCATAAAAAGACTTGTGATCATTTCCATATCAACTATAATTACCGCTATTACTTTGTTCAATGGTAAGTTTGTTAGTAAGACAATAGAAAGTTACAATTTGAAACAAGGACTAAAGGGCAATTGTAAAAAATAATTTATTTTGCCATAAAATAACTGAAATTCATTTTGTTGTGAAAAATCGTAAAAAATCGGAATCGTGAATTGAGTGAATCGTTACATCCCTATTGAACAGGAAACCGCTTCAGCCAGCCAAATCCACGACCAGGTAGGCTAATGCTAATACCAAAGACAAAGCTAATACGTAGCACGCACGCTACCTTTCGCGTCACGTAGGGACCGGAAAAAAACACGTTAATCGTGTTCACGTTAAACTAAGACTGAATAAACTCTACAACTGAAAGAAAAATTGCCATCATCCTGTTTATGTAGATGGCTGCAGCTGCAGCGGTGTGGAGCAGGGACGCAGCTAATACCTGGAGTCATTACTGCGGCTCAGTGTGACGCTGCACATATGGCAGGCCGTTATAGCATATAATTTACTAACATATCTATCTTTGAATATAATTTTAGGTTGAATTATTGCCAATCTGTGTATATTTAGAAAAATATGACGCATTGTTACTAGTAGAAATTAGTAACATTTCTACTTGAAGTTTGATTTTGAAAAACAAACTCAGAATATTTTTCCTCTGTTTTGAAAGGTCGTCAAATAGAATATTTGATTGACAGAGGATTAGAATACTAAAATATTAAATAGCTGTAGCCCTTGTTAATGCAGGAGATAGGTGTAGGAGACTATTTTCATGTTCAGCCTGCATGAAAAACTGAGTGATCGATTATAATCAGAAATAATCATAAAAAAATGTTTGTTCAGTGAAGCACACCTTTAAAATGGATAGGGGTCTTTAACCTGCAAGTCTGACTTTAACAGCATCTGGTGATACAACAGCACAATAGCAACATCTTACGATGGATAAGTGAACAGGGTGAGAGGTCAGGTGTATTTTCCATGATCTGAATTGTATTTTTTTGTGTCTGGTAAAACCATATTTCAAGATTGTGCCTTTTTGTAAGACAATAAATATTGTTAATAAATGGTTTATAACACCACATACTAGTCATACTTTTAAACTTCCTGACAACTTTTTTTTTTTTTTTACAAAAACACCATGGGTCGCCTGTGGGCTTGTCTACCACCGGGCTTTGCGAGTTTTCTGGGGGAAACCCTGTATTCACTAGTGTTACTGACTGTTGATGGACAGATTTTATGTGGAAACAAACCGTAAAAATTAAAAATAGTCTCTAGTCACACTCTTGGCTGTGTCTGATCACAGATTACACGCTAAACAGAGAAAAACACATGGGTCTGTTCAGGGTCAAAACTAGGGGTCGACCGATGTATCGGTCGGCCGATTAATCGGGCTGATTTTTAGCACTTTTTTCCATCATCGGCATCAGCCGATAATCCTCTTAGTAAAGCCGATTTAAAGTCAGGCACCTCCGCGGGCAGCCCACTGCTTTGGAAGCCGGTGAAGGACCCCAATGCAAAACACTGGGAATAACTTCCTCTTTGTAAAAGGTAAGACTTCTCTTTTGGTGTTTCAAAACCCTATAGCTGTATATTTAGTGTTAATTAAAAGTAAAATATGAAATAATACTTCGCTGAGTGAAAGGAAAAACGAGCCGTAGGAACCGCTGGTAATCGGCAGAATGCTGCTAATGTTTGCTAGCTTGTCAACTTTACGGACCCTCTTAAACTATCAGTTGCTTATTTGCTTAACATATTAGCTCCAGGTTTATAAATTAAATCGTTTTCCTGTATGGGAGTCGGAGAATTTCACTCTGAGTGCGGAGGAGAGGAGAGGAGACGGACTCCGAGCTGCAGCGTGTGCACCCCTCCTCCTTCCCCCGCGGACACCGGTCGGTGCGGTTCAGAGTTCGGGACTTTTCTCATGTGGGTTGGTGCGGACTGGACTGCGTTATTTGCGTAATGTTTGCTATATAAATTAGAGCTCTTGCGTTTTCTGTGATCAGAAACAGCTGAGAGTGTTCTGACTAAAGACTTTAATTTGTATGGTTCGTTTCCACTTTATATCTGTCCAACATCAGCAGTCAGTAACACTAGTGAGTACTAGGGTGCACTTTTATTAACAGATGAGTGTAATTGTTCAAATGTTTCTGTAATGTTTATTATGTGCTGAGTTGTTTGTTGCTGGAGTTCTCCTCTGTTTTTTCTGCTACCGACTGAAATGAAGATGGATGCTCTACAAAAATACTAACAACTGTTTATCCTGTTTAGTTTCTGTCTGATGGCTCAACTAAAGTCAAGTCCAGCATGGCAGCAGTTCATGGAGCCAACACCAAGGAAGACCAGGTGTGATATCAGCAGGTGGCTAGTAAGCTGAAGCTGAGAAAGGTAAAAAGTAAAACACAACCTGAGATTCCCATCTCCAGGCTTACAAAGAAGCTGCTGCTGAGTCAGGAGCACTAAAGGGTTTCATTTATAGTTTACATGAAGATGTTAAGAAATAGTGAGTTAAAAAAGACTGAATGAACTTTAGATGTTGTGGTGTGTTTTAACAGGTTGCTATCATGTTTTCAACATTATTATTAAAATATTATATTCATATTTTTCAGTAGAATCTGTCTTTATATTCTGAAATTGTATTTATTTTTATTTTCATGTAAATGTACATCCCTGAATAACATCTGCTCAATAAATGCTCTGAAACATTATCAGCTGGCATTTCTTTTTTGCCCGTTTTGTATATTTAATACTTGGTCAGTTTATTGATATTTTTATTAATCTTGGTAAATGTTTGGTTTTAACACTGAGCGGTGCACAAAATTAAGATACAATAGTTGGTAAATTCAGTGTTTAAAAACTGATTAGGTTCAGAAATGGCCATCCACTGTTATTAATGATCATTTATCATTCAGATAAGGTGCAAAACATCAAAATATCGGCCATGAAATCGGCCCAAATAAATCGGCAGCACTTATCGGCCATCGGCTGACCATGACTGCCTTTTATCGGCATCAGTATCGGCAATAGAAAAACCAATATCGGTCGACCTCTAGTCAAAACCCAAATAAACCTGTTAACGTATAACCATGGTTAGCTAACTGTATGCCTTATGTGTTTTTAGCTCAACATAAACATGATAGTAAAGCAGGGGCACCCACAATCCTTCACCTTGTGAGCTACTTTTACAGTGAGGAGCTTGGTGTAATCTGCAGGTGTGTGTGAGTGTGGGATTTAATATTCCCGGGGGTTGGGGCATGATGGAAAGTAACTGAGAAACACTGCAACAAAGGCAGCGAGCAGTACCGGTAAAGGCTACTGCACACTGAAAGCATCAGCGGCGCGGAACGGCAGCGGAACGTCGCCGCTTCAAATAGAATTCATTATAGTCTATGGGGTGTCACAAACCAGCCGCGACGCGGCAATTTCCAGACGCATCCCAGAAGCGGAACGCCGCGCCGCACCGCTAAAGATAGGATCGGGTTCTATTTTTGCCGCGTGCCGCTTCTGGGATGCGTCAATTTCCGCAGTTAACATGGGGCTAGACAGGAAATCACACTCGGTTTCAGTGTAAAATGCCCGGTAATTTTCAAAATAAAAGTCTGTTACAGCGATGCGGTTTCATATCTATGTAGATTACATCTATACGTGTGACCTCACGGCTTATTTACTACCGCATCGTTCGAGAAGTGCAGCGGTGTGTTTTTCATGGCTTTAATCCTGGCTGTGGTGAGTAAAAACATTATATATGACAACAAACAGCGATATCAAACGTGATTTCCTTCTTTTTGGTTTAATGGCGGATGTCATAAACAAACCGTGACCTTTGAAGTCTCGAGGGATCTTGTGATCTCGCGAGTCGAGCGAGGAGCGCTACAGTGAAGCCGCTTCGCTGCTGCCTCTCCCGGTGTGCACTGGAGTGCCGCGATTGTCGCGAGTAAACCGTTCCGCGTCGCTGATGCTTTCAGTGTGCAGCAGGCGTTACCCTGTCCTTTGCTGGGTGTCTCAGGGTACCAGTGTTCTTTGAACTTCTCCTGCAGCGCAACGGCCAGCCTCTCGACAAACAGGTCAACCTTACTAGACTCCAACTTCTCTCCTTTTTTCACAAGCCTCTTCAGGAAGAACACCACTGCTGCAATCTCCCTCCTCATGGTTCACGTGTGTTTCATTATGGCTGCGAAGATTCTGCAAAAAACAAAAATGTATATCAAATTCAGTCACAGGTTTTACCTTTCTGCATTTGCATCTTCATCCAATAATAATGAGAGGGTTTTCCAACAGCTAGTGCTGATGCACACCAACAGCAGCGTGACTTTACATTACGTCTTTCACCATAACTGACACAGACAGACAATGTGAATCTGGTATTGCACAAGTATAGAACACGTACACTGAATATTGCATTGGTGTTATTGTGTACCAGGATGATACCAAGAAAAAAGGCCCAGCAGAGGATGTACTTCCTGAGGCAGCTGAAGAAATTCAACCTGCCAGCACAGTGGATGAGGCAGTTCTACACCGCAGTCATCGAGTCCATCCTCACTTCCTCAATCACCGTGTGGTATGCTGGAGCCACCACCAGGGACAAGAAGAGGCTGCAGCGTGTTGTACGCTCTGCTGAGAAGGTCATTGGCTGCAAACTCCCCTCCATACAGGACCTGTACACCTCCAGGACATTGAGGCGTGCAGGTCGGCTCACAGCTGACCCGACTCACCCTGGACACTGTCTCTTTGACCCGCTCCCATCTGGCAGGAGGTTCAGATCCATTCGGACCAGAACCTCTCGCCACAAGAACAGTTTCTTCCCCTCTGCTGTTGGACTCATGAATGTCAATCCTAGGGCTGCCCACTCCAGTCGCTTGGTCCCAGTCACATGACCCGGTGTTGTGTTTGTACCTGAAGCTGATTCACTCTGATTAGTACCTGCACTGTGTATATAGTAGCTGCTTCTCTAGTTATTGCCACTTTTTATAATGATTATTTTATCATGAGTATATTATTACTTCTTATATTTGCTTATCTCTTATTTTTTATCTTTGTTTTTGCACCAAGTACCGCAGCAATTTCCTAATGTTGTGATTTCTCACACATCTGGCAATAACACCCTTCTGATTCTGATTCCAACACAGCTTAAACTGAGGACTTTAAACCTCAAAACCACAAATGAAATTAAAACAAAAACAGCCAGGTAAACCCACGCCTAACAATGCCCATTCTGCTCTTGTGCCATTGTCGATCCACATGTTTAACATTTATTATTTTAATTTTTATAAGTTTGACGTTTGCATCTCCAGCCCTAAAACTAGAAATGGCTGCGTTGACTCATAGTGTAACAACAGAACCTCTGCTGAATAATGGCCCTGCAAAGGCACGCCACGCACTGTGGTATTTTAAATACGGAACCTGGTTCGGGTTAACGGTCTGGTACCAGAAAGGCGGGCGGTGACGTAATGCTCCATAACAAGGCTAAGCTAGCCTTTCATGCTAGCCTCTAACCGAACCGGAGGAGTTCCGAAACAATTTAAAACGTTGTTCGTTCGTAAAGTGACGAGTTATGGGGAAATGCGGACTCATGAGTGAATGGATGAAAGTATTTTTTCTCCAACGATAACGTTGGTTACGTATTGTAACCCCAGATTCTATGAGTATGGCATAGCCCTTTAAGCCACGCCTATTGGATTACGTCATCCTTCCTCCTCCAATCACTAAAGAGCTTTCATGTATGCCTGCCTAACAGGCGGGTCCCATCGTCCCTATATTAGGGACAGAGACCCTACAATCTACCCCATAAGGCTCAAGAGAGCCCCCAGAACCAGTGGGGCCCTTGCGCTTAAAGGGCTATGCCATACTCATAGAATCTGGGGTTACAATACGTAACCAACGTTCTATTTCGTATGGCTCCCGCCCTTTAAGCCACGCCTATTGGATTAAGGGCGGAGCCTGATAT